>JACJUY010003490.1:44559-83008 GCA_014220935.1 Platorchestia sp. MABIK
TTTCAAAACTTAAATTTAAAAATGGCATAAAATTTGCGATATGCTAATAAAATAAATTTTTTGACAAGTTGAGTGGTTTTAATTTTATAACGTTTTGAAATCGGATAGGTTTTTCTGCCCCACCCTGTATTATAAATAAGCATTATAATTTTTTTTCTCAGACATTTCAGTTTCATTCATACCCGGGAGTTTCATCAATTCAAAGTTCAGTCTTTTTTTGCACACCCAATACAGGGTAGCCACTAAAAATGTATACACTGATTTCTGGTATCCATGATATCATATCATCGGATCATATTTATGGAGGTGCATTTTTAAAGATAAAGGCTGAAAATAGATTTTAGAACAAAACTGTTATACGGTACTGCAGATAAAAATTATTAATAATGCCTGAAATTAGTGAAAACATTTATCTTGGATTCCTTGAATAGTATTGACGAATTTAAGGAGACCCTTGACGTTTAACATACAAGTATGGTAAATTTACGGTGACACCTAGCGTTCTATCATGTAGTATTGATTTTCACAGACCTCCTGTCTACAACATTCCAAATAATTCATATCAATTTCAATGGTATTTATGATACCATTCACATATACACGAATTATTGGGAATGCTGCAGACAGGAGACATATTAATATAAACAAATACAAATTTAAAAAAAATCATAATTGGGATATACATATACATTTTAATTTATATCATATTTTCAGGTTGGCCCGGTAGAAACGGAGACTGATGTAAAATTATTAAATTCAAAAAACTATTTACTACATTTTTATTCTGTTTCGACCTTATACTTCGTTGAATGCTTCTAAACAAATGCCATGCGTTTTGATGAATTTCATCAAAATATTTACTTTTAATTATTCCATTGAAGTTGCTGAGAAACATGTTCACGAAGGAAAGCCAAACAGTTAAATATACAACCACAGATTAACTTTGTTTAAAGTTTTAGAAAAGAAGTCTGATAGCTACACTGAGAGAAATTTTTGAGACACCTGTGTGTCTCACACGGTTATTCGAAATAATTTGATACACAGTAGAATATTTCCGTTGACCACCTATTAAAGTGGTTGAGAGAGTTAAAATACTTTTTCACGTTTCAAACGGCTAACATTTTTTTGTTGAAAACCGAACTGTGCTTAGATTTTGTGAATGAAGTATAATTCTCTTAAAAACCCAAATACCTTCCATATTTTTCTTCTAATTCTCAGACGTTCATAGACGTTGTCTGTACATTTGTGTACTCAGTGACCCGTCTGATGAAGTGAAACAATTATGTGGAATAAAATTGATTTACGTTCAAGTGTGTCATGGTTGACACACCTAAGTGTGTCGTATAAGCCCATGACACATAAAGGTGTCACTGTTTTCTAATCTAAACACAGTTCGGGTTTCTACAAAAAATTTTTAGCTGTTTGAAACGTGTGCATGTATTTTAACTCTCTCAACCACTTTAATATGTGGTCAACGGAAATATTCTACTGTGAATCAAAATATTTCGAATAACCGTGTGAGACACACAGGTGTCTCAAAAATTTCTCTCAGTGTACAATGTGGTAAATATTGTGAACATGTTTTAAGCTTGAATTCCCTCCACATGTCGTCCATTTCTGTCCCCGTACTAATGAGCTCTTGATCGCATCGATGAAACAACTCGTTTGATTAATTCTCAATCCTTTTTTAGTCCATTGAATTCGTAAGAGATTGCTTCTTTCAATTCATCAGTGTTTTGAGGGGAATTAGAATTTTATTTCGTCTTGAAGTGTCAGAAAATAATCACAGGGTGTTAGTTGAGGGGATCTTGGAGGCCACTCAATTTCTCGATTTAATGCCACTATGCAGTTATGAGAAACTTCTCTCAGTCGTGTTCTTGCAGCTATCATTCTAAGAGCCGATGCGTCGTTCTATGTCCCCCAGACTCTGTTAACTCGATTGACGTAAAGATTCTCATCATAAATATTGGCTAATTTTTAAAATAAACTAAAGTTAAATTGTGGCTTGAACATTTTATTGGCTGACTTTCCTGCGCCAACAAGTTTCTGAGAACCTTCAGGAGAGTAATTGCAGGTAAATCTTTCTGAAAATATTTTGTAAGAACTTATATCAGTTATTAAAAAGCGTTCAACGAAAAATGCTCAAAACAGAATAAAAATGAAGGGAATAGTTATTGAATTATATTATTTTCATTTCGGTTGATTCCGTTTTTGTGAGACACCCTGAATGCATCTATACATGCAAACATGGGAACAGAACAATATTTAAATTGGAAATATAATATTTGCTCACCACAGCATCATTTAAACACCACGCACACATTCATGAGGGAATAGCCGCCTCTGCAAAAACATTCGCTAAATTCTGATTTTTCGTCACGCAATAATTAAACACTTTAAGACTCCATTTCCATTTTTGTTGTATAATCTCGTGAATGGTAATTTTCATCTTGGTGACTTGGTATTCCTTGCTTGAAATATCACTGGGAAGTCATGCATGTGAATAAAATCAATAATTTCACGCTAACATCACTTTTGAAAGAGTTTATGGTTTTCGATTAGCTCGCCCTGCTATTGTCTCGGCCCTCTTTTCGCATGAAATTCTAAATCGCGCATTTCGAACTGTAGCGTAGTTTTTGCCTTCGTCATCAACGCAGGAAAGGCGATGACCACCTTCTTCTATGATATTACTGGGTATTGCTGAGCTGAACATCCCTGTCGAATTTTTACCAAATGACGGATCTTCTTGTTCGTACGCCCGAAGTATATCGCGACGTCTTCTTGCCCGCCCACCTAGCAAGGGATAAAATTTTATTGTTATTGCCTATTCCTTTATAATTCATTTCCCTGCAAATTTTGAAATTGATAACAGTTTAGCTACGCTGCAAATGCACAAAAATTCATTATTTTCAATTCATTTTTTTACTGATGTACCCATTTAATTTGCAGCCAAAATCCATTCTAATTTTTTACAGCATTCAATTTTAATTTTCTTATTTAATCCCCATTTGCCCCTCAGAAAATGAACAAAATTACTATTGATGATAAGTTATGCCCACATTGATACAAATTGATGAAAAGTAGCGACTGAATTAACCGAAAGCTTCAACAAAACCCCTGATGATTGAAATGACTAGATGGTATCGCCACCCTTACGTTTCCCTCTTCAGCCAACCCCATCACACACCTCCCAACGCCATGAGGTAACTTTCATCCCTTCTCCCCTCGCGTAGCGTAGAATTACGCCGTTCTTTTCGCGCTATTTATTTAGACACATGAAAATAGCACGAGGCTTAAGGATTCATTTAATAATTTAATCAAGGTGTCTACAATAATTCAACGTGCATTTTTATCGATGAAGAGGAAATTTTAGCCCTCAAAACATTCCTGCTGGACGTCAGTCATGCATTGCGCACGAATATTTTGCTCTGATCAGCGTGCGCACCTGATGTCTGGTCCAAGTTTCGTAATCGTTGATTCCATAGTTGCTCCGCTTTAGCACACGGAAAATCGATCTCTGAAGGTCTCGCATCACTGCGCAGAAAATCCATCGGCTAGGGCTCGTCAGCTTGGTCTTTTAAGGAAATATATTTTACTTGCGAACCACATCTCGGTTAAGTAGATTCTCCCCTTGTTTTTTTTGGGTTAGTTTGAGGCCGCAAGAGGTTCTTTTAATAAGTTTAATTGAAGGATGGGACAATTACAAGCATATGATTCAGCCTAGCTGTGCCACCTTTTGGCGTACGGGAGACACAGCACCTATCACTATCCATATCATTTTTTTCATTTATGATTTTCATCTCGCCTCAGAAGTTTCCCCATGATCGGGCAAAAGTCTGTGCATGAGCAATATTTCAGAAATACTGTGAAGGTGCGCTTAGATCCTCAGTCAACACTCGACCACCTCGTTTTTATTCAAAGATGTCGGTTACTGGATCACAAAGTGCATAAGACATGAATACATAAAGTTTGCTAACGTTTTAATCGGGAGATTTATTTAGATGGGTGAGGCTGAAAACACGAATGCAAGTTACGTTATTAATAGAAACACGAGAACAACCGAGACATTTAATTTTTCGCAGCTATCAAACAAGGTAAATAGACACGTTAATATATGATACACACAAAAGATGTTTGCAGTGGTAAACATCGCATTTTATCGTAAAAGAGATGTTAAAAAACTTTATTACCTAACATCAACATTGGCCAGACACAACTAAATCCGCAAAGTTCGCTAACTTTGACTATTTGAGTTACTTCAACTCTAATTTCAGTTCCATGCTATTCAAAACCTTTATTTGGACATTTCATCAGAATACGACTGTCTTGACGTGTTTGATGACGCCGGTTTTGTAGCAGAAGGCATAAGGAATGTTTGCTAATGTTATATATGTTTATGCAATTAATTATTTAATTGCGCATGTCCTTATGGGTTTGGAGAATACGTCAGAACTAGAGCACACGCGTACAGCTGCCGGTGCGCAAGGAAGAAACAACAAAAAGCCCACGCCAGCAATTTATTCAATGGCACTGACTGCACTCAAATAGTCACCAGGGCCCCAAACCACAGCCTGTGGCTGCCTGTCAAGAAGCAACGGAGATTCATAACAACCACAGATGCATGGAGAGACCCTTTTTCAAGTAAACACAATCAATGAGTGAATTGAGTAATCACACGAAACTACAACTAAATAATTTAAATTTGCTGGATTTATTCACTGGTTGGAATATGCTTTATATGTCAAATCAGGTAAATTAATTCACTTCCTAGAGCACATTAATCAAGTGATTACACCAGGAGAAAGAAGGAACGAAAAACTCCAGGTGGGTACCACGCATGATCTTGAAGTACTATGAAAACATTCTTATCACTTGTAAACATAATTTTTATAATGTTTGGGTATAAATGTACAAGTTGGTGGATTCTAATTAGACTTAATCGAGCACAGTAAACACTAATCCTACCGAGCAAAAGGAGAATCAAATACACACCAACAACAAAAAAAAGGGTGCTCAAGGTTGATTCATCAATTCGCGTTAGAAGGTAAATGCCTACGCGACTAACCACCCGAAGCCTGACATTCCAGGCGAAAACTTACACATAAATGCGTGCACACAGCGCATTTATTAATTCCGATATTTTTTCAGACGAGTATTAATCGTATACCAATTACGGGCAAAGCAACAGATTTCTAAAAAAACCAGCAACGTCGCAGTTATAAATTCAAGAATCCCGGCCATTCAAGTTTATTTCTTTTTAATGATGATGCTGATCATTGTTTATTTCCCCATTTCCTGTTCTCATATTATGAATTATTCGCCTCATCACCCACGGGTTATTAAAACACGTGTTTTTTTTTCACAACGCGAGATCGGACACAGCAGAATTTTGACCACATTACCAAGTTTGTAAATAAAAACCCAATACATTCCTGGACTCAGTTGATACTTCCTATTTTTCTAACACAATTTCTTACACATCACTCACTGAGGAAAGTCAAGCACCTACTAGAGCTCATTTCTTGTGCTTTTCCCGCATAGTGCTCATTTTTTGACATTCTTGTGCTCACTTTACTTCTTTCAATAATTTTTCCTAATGCTGATCGGATTTTGGTTAATGTGATATTATTTGTGTGAGAGTAGGGCTTTTATTGTCGTTAGTCATAAAAAAGGTTCGAAAATTCTGTGCTTTGATAAACCGGAATTTTGATTTTTTGGCGAATTTTTCATATACAGTATTTTTTTTCCTGCAGTCACTGACTTCAGCCAGCTACACTGAGCAGTTTAACCTGCATTGTATTTTAATTGCATTTTGATTTACAAGACATAAGTTCTCTACCATTTCAATAATGCAGAGACACGTAATTTTTTTTTGCATTCGACAGAGAACTAGATTCATACGATATGATTGAACAGTGCGATGTCCTATTTTCCACTACGGAAATTTCTCGAAGGTACTTTAGTTTTTCAAGCTTATGTCGGCTCTCTTCTTTATCCATGACCATGATATTCTTATCAAGTTGCAAAGCTCATGATGTATCGGCTAAATAAAGCTATAGTGGTCGGAACGGAGCTTATTTGATAATTGTGAATCCATAATTTCCGACGTAGTATGATACTGTAATATGGTGTAGTGCATATTACTGCAGCGCAGTGCAGTGTAATATGGTATACGAGGGTTATTCGCAAATTAAAGGGCAATTTTTCATGACGTAAGCCATACTAGATTTTCAAAAAACTTTTTTATCTAAGTCCTAACGGATTTCTCTATATTTCTAGATAGCTTTCATATTTGTTAAACATTTGTCATCACGCTGTTTTAAGCTTTTGAGTCATCGACGTATCTTACCTGGTCGGCCTGATGGCAGTTCATCACGGACAATTTCCTGTACATGTTTGAAAGCTCTCCTCCACTTACGAACGTTAATATCATTGATCGCTCTGGCGCCATTAACTTCAGTTGAAAAGTTCCTCGCTGTCAAAAATTGAATCACTGACCGTATTTCACGGTCAGCAGGCTGATAAATCGTTTCAAATATTTTGAGCTGAGTGTGAACAACACAATTTACCAATACTAACGCAAACGGCATTTTATAATAAGCAGGGCATTTCGGTAGTCGGTGAGCATGAGCGTTTCGATGTTCGCGCGACGTTCGACTACTTACGGCGATTCGAACTTTCTTTCCGAATAGCCCTCATAGTACAAGACAATTGAGAACATTTTTCGACTACCATAGGAGTATAACTATTTGGAAACGAGTGAAATGTTTGCATAAATCATGTTTGATAAAATGTATGCTCGTGTGGCAGACGATGAAAGATGATAAATGCCCGCAATGAATTCTACCCCTGCTGCTTCCAAAGCATGAAATTCATTCCCCCCTTAATTCCCAACACCAATCAATGTACTGTTAATGATTTCTTTTTTTACGGATGAAACTTAACTCATCTTGGTTCCATAACAAGTATTTCAAACTTTTAATTTTTGATTGTATACAACTTGAGTGTAAAACTAGTGGAGATATCCTATGAGCTTTTCTATGTAGATTATAAAAGATTTAAAAGTCTTTCTTACTAACTGCGCCGTACTACTTTAACGTTAATGCTAGTCTTTTATGTGTGAGTAGAGGTATCGATTTTTTGACAGAAAATTGTACGGTGTCCCCCCTAGAATGATGCAAATGATTCGGTGCGAAGGGGACATTAAACCAATGACAGAGTACTCAGTTGTATGACATTTCCAGTTACGATGAACTTGAAAGCCTTAGATATTCGGATTAAATATTTTCGCATTCATCACTTTAGCGACATCACTGTATCTTGGGCGGTGTCTTGACTGAGACATGAGTAATTATGCATTGGTAATGTGTACCACCCTTCGCTAGGGTTGGACACCTTCCGTTCTACTAGTAAATTATTAAGGCCTTCAAGTTAACTATGCCATTTGAAATTATCATCTAATTTTTTATAAATGGCTCTGGTTTAAAAAGTACATTCTGTGGATAGGTTTTGTGGAAAAACATCGAACTTATGTCAAAGGTTCTTGGTTAATAATTTTTTAACTTTACAGACAATAATCACTTCCGAAGTACTCGCAGTTTCTTGCTAGGGTGCGTCCTTACCGTTTTTCACAGTTCAAAAGCTCCGTGGAACTCATTTGCTGTAATAGGTCAAATCTGAGTACTAGTTTTTCTTGAATTTTCATAACATTTTTTCAGATGACTGCCTTTCAAAAACATTTTTAGCTTGAAAAAAAGAAAACATCTACCGTACCTAAACATGGTGAGTAAAAAGTTTGGGGGACGATGGCAGTTTCGTTCTTCGCCAAAAATTTGCTAACGCGATGTGACGAGTGATGGTCTAGAATCAAGCATTTGTTTTTTCCCAACTCATGCCTCTTTTGGCGCTTACTTCTAGAAAAAAATTGAGACTGATGAGTGCCACTGCTTGTTGTTTCAAAAATTTTGCTTCAAATGGTGTTGACGCCATCCATACTTTTTATACGCTAGTATGAAGAATTAATCCAGCGCAGCCGAAGCTAGGTCGGTCCTATTGGCGCCAGAGGTGCGATATCAGCCAGCGTATTGTTAGTTGCTTAATTTTCGTTCTCTCTCATATTTAGGTATATTTTGTTTCTTCACACTGAGACATATATAAATGACATGTGCATGTTGAATTTAATTGTGTAATACCGATTTACTTGGCTTTATTTTTTATCTTTCCAGACACCACGCAATTCCTCAATAATTTTGAAACTTGCTATTGCTCCTACTAGTGCTATTGTTACCGTTAAAGGACCATGATCATGTTTTGTTTATGTTCCCTGAAACAAATCAAGTGAGCACACAACGGGCTAGTATCGATTTATTGAACCGCCTGGTAAAGGGAAGTTTATTCCTCAATTACTTAGTAGGCCAGAAAGAGAGCCTACAAATGGTTTATTTAACTGTCCCACATACACTACCACAGTGATCAGTGCACGAGTTTATTTATAAGGGTCTAGTTCGAAGTCGATCAAAGTTAGTCTGATGTGGCAAATTGAAGAATGTCACTGGGCACTTTTTGCAGTAATTCGATCAGTGCAACAAGTCGCCTGCATTTTCAGATGTTACATTTTTTGATACACCTTTTCGATTGTTTTTTTTATTTTATATATTTATACCGGTATACACAGCAAAAATTACTGAAGGGAGACCATGCACGACTAAATTCCTTGAATTGATAGTAAAGGCCGTCTCATTTAATAATAATAATATGAATTTTTCTAGATAAAAAGAACATTTTTTGTCAAGTCCTTGGATATGTAAAAGCAGGCAATGCTAGTCGGGCAGACATTTTATATCAAAGCAAAAGTTAAAATACAGTTACAATGAACAAGAAGTAGAATAAAACTTCACATCAAAAACGATCTTTATCTAAGGTATCGAAAGCCTGCTACCTTGGCAATAACGATAACGCTATAACGGCAAAAAATCGTACGGCGCACGCGCACTAGACACGCCAATGGACCGAAATACATCCAAATCTGAAGCACAACCGTGAAATAAAACGCAAGAAAACTAATGCGAAAGAGTGCTGAGGCTCTCTAACTTGAGCCTAGAAAAAACTTTCCAATTACAGCAGGAACAATTCCTCACCGTCGCTCTCCTCAGCAGGGAGGTTCACGTCACCAGCAAGGAAGCAACTCTGGTCTACTGTTTTCACCCAGCAGGTGTTATGTTCTCGTATCTTGTCGTGATGTTCTTATTTGCATCGAAACCATTTATAAGTAATTCCCAAATATTTTGTACAGGATGCGTACGGTATCTGAGGACACCATACGCACTTTTAGAAAAACAGAAAATGAAACTGTTATTCGTTGGAACTTACAATTTCTTGCAACAAAACAAATGAACATAATACTAGCCTACGTTTTTTTACATGTCCTTCAGCTTCTGTCACCGACTCTATTCGAGTTCGAAAGCGACTGCAAGCTTTAACCAGGTAGTCTTTATTTGTGTCCTCCATTGCTCGGGCTTTTGTTTCCATCAGAGAGGATTTGGTGTTATGGGGATGCTTATTAACTATCTTTTCGAAGACGCCCCATACGTAATAATCCAAACGATTAAGGTCTGATGAGTTAGAGGTCAAAAGTTTGGTGTGACATGATCATATAAATCCTCGGCCATCCAATCCTTGGGTTTTGAAAACTTTGTGGGATGGATCCGAATCTTGTTGGAAGACATAGGTCCATCCATTGGCTACGCTGTCTATCCAAGGCTTAACAATGGTTTGAAGAGTCTCGAAATAGGCATCTTAATTGACTATAAGGCCCTGTGGAAAAAATGAGGAGGCATGATGTGCCCTTTGCTAACAACGCTGAAAACCGTCACTGTTACTGGAAACTTGGTGTTCTGAGTGAGTCAGAGCGTTGGCGATGCTGTTTTCTCTTGCTCGTGGCCAATTCATCTCCATTGTTTTCATTTAGCTCCTTTTTAACTTTGCAAACGAAATACATGGCGACTTTTAAATATTTTGTAATTTCTAAATTGCTGTGTTTTGATTATAGAGACACTATTACAGCGCGTCTTTTCATTTCGTTTGTTACACTAGTATCTTCTGAAATAAAAAAACACATTAATCATTATCGGTTTAGTTTAGATTACAAAAATGTAAGTGTCCTCTTATACCTTACGCACCCTGTATAACAGCATTCAAGGCAAATAATTTATAATCATTGAACAGCATAGCTCAAAGTTAATTTCATCATAGGATCCTAAAGGCTGAAGTGTTTCCTGAAGGAGTCTTAGCCCTATTCCTAGTCCTATCCCTTGACAAAACTTGGGAGGAATAAAGCAAGGGCAGTTAACTGCCGAAAGTTTCCGAATGTCGGAAAATCCAAAAAGGATGAACAAATATTGGTTGAGCTGAAGTTCGTCTTATTTTAATGATCCATAGATTTCGAAATGCCTAACTATCGAAATAAAATTTTCGGGTCTGGTCGAACGCGTGTCTCCTTGTATCACTTCGTTTATTATGATTTTCCCAGTCAGTTTTACTTTAGTCAGAAACTTTCTACGTAGCCCACGACAATGGGTACCTTTAACGCAAAATAGTTTATTTGAGGTTTTTGTTACCGCCGTGTAGAGAAACTTATACGCTGAAATTGTGTTGGTGGAAAATGAAAATTGTGTTGATGGAAACTGAATTTTTTTTTAATTTATTAAGAAGTGCGCTGGAAACACTGTAACAAAATCTGATTTTCAACAGAAAATGAAACAGATTCGCATTTTAAATTTAATGATCTATGATCAAAGCTAATGCAACGTTCTCGCTCGGACTTTAGGAGCTATTTTTATGGAAATGTCGAAATTCGATCAATGTTTGCTGTGAAATTTGAATCTTCAGATCTCTCCAGTTTTTACTCGTATTTTTTATTTCTTATATAACTAACATTTCACACTGTTTACACATCCTGTGCCGTGATTACATCGAATTAGGTCTACTCTGCAGCTCAGTTTAGCGTGACGTAGGTTTTCAAAACTGAATTTCACCTGATTAATGAACTCACGTTTTACGTTCGGAGTTGAGATGCTGTACCCAAATAGCTGTCAGATATTCTAACGGCTGAACATTTTCAACAGTATTTGAATGAAAATGACTACACCTTTATGAGGGCTGAATCATTCATATATTTGATATTGAATATTTTCGGTGACAAAAAATGGATCACCACAAGTGAAGTTTGTGGATGGCATAAATAAAGATCTTATAATAGCCATGCATAAACACGAATTTAGTCTGAACCACTTTCCTTGAGCACCAGCCTATATTATTAACTCTGCGAGCTCGCTCGAACATTTATAACCAGTTTTGAGTTCGCTGAGTGGGCGTGTCGCTGGAGTGTATCTTATATACAGTGATCCCTCGTCTTCACAGTATAGGTCAGTTCCGAGAACGGTCGCGATAACTGAATTTCATCGAAGTAAGGACATCATTTTTTTGTTAACAACCCACCCTTTACGGTACAGTACTCTAATGATAACAGGGACTACTGTTAGGCAATAACACTTAAGAAATGATGATGATGCTGATGATGACTTTTACTCTGCGACCGATGATAGCGTTTTACACGAAAACTCCACGAAATACTTTCCATAAACAGATTTTTAGATACTCGCGAAGTCATGACAAATTTGCCAATTTGAAGGTAAAATTTTTATTATATATATCTATTTTCATTGTTTTAAATATAATTTCTTATTATTATTCACTTCTTGCATATGCTCTCACGAAATATATTGTCGTAATAATAAGAGGGAATTAGGTAAAATGAATTTTTCGAAGTATTAATTCTCTTAACTACCATGTAATATTGATTCCCTTCATTTAGTAATTCATTGCTATATTACTAAATCATCGGTAATATTGAATCACTACGAAGATCGACCCAGTAAAGTATTTGACGCGCATAAAATAAATTATCTTCGGTACTGCGCACAAGGTATTTGTATTTTCTTTGCAATGTCTTTAAAAGAAAGGTTCAAATCCATTACTTCACAGACAGTTTTTGTACCACGATGCCTCAGCACTTTATTCCTGTACGCGGCAGATTCTACTTTCCATGAACACTCGTGTTCTGGAAAACTGTCTATGAAGCGCAATGCTTGCGCTCTTGTCAATTTTACATCGGAGCTCGACATGACAATATACCTTCCTTCTCAACTTTCTATGCGGCACTGAAAATGAGCACGCTGGCCAGCATGCTGTCGGAAACCTCCGAGGCTCCGACCTCCGAGCAGGGTTGCCAGATAGCTACCTGAATTTTAGGCCAAATTTTACCAGGAAAAAGGCCAAAGAAGGCCAAATTTATTTATGGGTAAACTAATATAGCAGGTAGATACCTTAAAAGTCTCATAATTCTACTTGCCATTAAAAAATGTAAATACAATGGAAAAATAGACATTATTTACACTATTCTTCAAGGAATAACAGACATTCTTTTGACTCTTCAATCTCAGCAGAAGTTTGAGAGGGAGAAACACCGCTAGAGAGCTAGGTCCTTGATTTCCGTTGATATAAGATGCTCGATTTGAGATAAGCTTGAATTCTTGAGGCCATTTTGAAGTCCTTACAACAAAGAAAACTATTGTTGAGATATGCCCGGATTCGCACTTTTGCGTCTAGCTTTCTTGTTTGTAATCTAATGTTGGATTTTGTTTTGAACGCTGTCAACAAAGAGAACATTCTTTCAACCATAGCATTGCTGGCGGGAGTCACCAGGCAATGAGCGCACAACCAGAGAGTTCTTTAAGGATTGAGTCCCCCTTACGGACCTTTTCTTTATTGTTAAACCTAGAACAATGAAATTTGGTGTATTTATAGGAAATGCAATTGGAAATCGTTTGTCTTCTATGACAAAATGCAATCTTCTTCATAGAAAATGAAATATTCATAGAAAACGGAATTTGGGGGTTTCAAAATGCTTCTCCTCCGACAGTTTTTGGGCTACAGTAATGATTATGATATCATTGGATGTGGAAAGACGTGGACATTCAAAAAAGTCAAATGCTTTTTCCCAAATTTTCAGTTTCAAATAAAAAAATGAAAAAATTTGAGAGCAACTTTTTTATCCAAAAAATGTGGATTTATGACGTCATAACTTTTGAACAAAAATTAATCTTGAAAAACAATTTGAATTTTTGGAAAGCCCTCGTGTTTTCGCATCCAATGATACCAAAATCATCACTGTAGGAGAAGATGCATTTCGAAACCCCAAAGTCCATTGTTCACATTATAAGCAAAACAAAGAAACAATCAATTTTAATTAAACAGTTTTAAAAATTTTTGGTTCAGGTTAGGCCCCTGAAACCATTATACACTGATATATATAGATATTGAAAATGACGTAGCAACGTCGTGCAGTGAAGAAAGTGCCGAGGGGGAGGTGTAACATGATAAAATACCAGTTCCCACTCCCCTCCCTCCCATTCTTCAAACCCCCGTAGCGGGTGAACGAGTGAATGAACGAGTCTCATTTTTTTCACAGGATGTACCTGACTTCTTACACTTCCTATAGCAGCAACAATCCCTATTTCTCAAATGGTCTCAAAATCCTGGACTCCTATACGGGATTTTTCCCTTAAAGTTTGAGTGACCGTGTATTCCAAGCCAAAACTGCACATTGCCTTAAGGAATCACATCACCCTCAAAATGACTTCCTGCTTCCAGTTTATGATACTAATTCACTAATGTTGATACAATCCTGAGCTAAATGCAGCCTATGCAAATGTGCAAATTCTCCTTTGATTACTTGACGTAATATTCGTAAAGGATTTAGTAATATTCAGCTGGATCTTGCTGATCCTGTTGCTCTGCGTTCAACTGTTACGTTTCAGTTTTACGCCTTGTGCGCCTCAAGAACCGAAAACGACTAAAAAAGCCAGAAAAAAACCAAATTTAAGAAAAAGGCCAACCTTGAAATTTCGAAGCCAAACGCTTTCAAAAAAAGCCAGATTTGTGGTATTTGGCCTTAAAAAGGCCAATATGGCAACCCTGCCTCCGAGCACGAAAACGTCAGGGTGCTGGCGAAATTTGGTTATTTCGTGCGCACGCTTGTCAGCGCGATGAGAAAATTTGGACAGTGAGTCGCGGCCTTCAAGTGGTGAGGACAATGTTACTTCATAGATTGAGCCCCGGCCCTTATCTATGTAAGTTATGTTTGCGTTCTGATGGATGCACGAAAACTAATCGATCACGGGATAAAACGACGTGTTGAGAATTACGGAAAGCTTCCAGAACTGAGCGGACAGGACAAAGAAGTATAATTTAATATTTGAGGTGGAATCTCAGCGTCAGAGCAAATAGTCAGAACATTCTCTGAAGCGCTTCTTTATCTAGAGACAATGCATCAGCACATTATTGATTACAGGTGTTATATGATTAATTAAAGGATAAAGTACCATGAATCCCTGACAGCTAGTTCAACAGTTAATGTGTGCAAAGATAGAATGAGAGCCTGCTAGTTTGCTATTTCTTAATCGGAGATACGCACGTAAACAATTAAATGACAGCGCAATTACTACAATAAACACTACTGTTCAGAGCATGTTGGAATAGTTGAGGTCTCCTTGATGGCAGTAAAAGTTTTGAAATAAGTTTAACTTATTGCTGTCAAAAGATTTGAGTTCCACAGTCATTTACAGGATCTCACTTGATGTAGAGAATGTCTGTGAAGAATCATTGAGAAAATCCTAACAAATCATATTACGGAATAAATTAAAGAATTTCCCAATTTTCAAATAATCAGTAATCAAGTTCTTTAAATTAAACGTCGAAACAAACTCCTTTCACTTTATATCTCGTTTGACAGCTTTCCGTTCAGCCACTCTAAAATTATTAAAAACACGTTTGCTTCATTTCTGATGAATTTCCTGCGGCTACATCAGTATTGTTAGTAAGGCCTGTTAAATACTGCATGTGTCTGCTCGTTATCTGAAGCCGGCAGCATTTCTTGGGCTATATTGAACTGACAATAGCGCTATTCTTCGACTCTTGATGAACAGTCCGCCTGCAGTCTGTTAGCCGCCTAAGGATGCACCAATGCGACGGAGCACGTTTCGACTGTATCTAATGTACCGTGACGATTACGACTATCAGCCACCAGCCCATTTGTAGGCACCTGTACGTTCCATTTCTTCGAGAAGTTATAATGTTGAAATGCTATGTCGTAATATTTTACCCATCATTTCCTCTGGGTTACTTATTTGAAATCAGTCAGACTCCAAACTTCTGAACTACTTTAGAGCAGGACTGATGTCGTTAAAGAAACTGCGAGTTGGCTGCTCATCCATAGAAGAATGAATTTATTATCACCAGAATTGAAAGTTTGTGTTTTCAACCTTCTAATCTTTTAATTTTCTAATTGAATTTCTTCAAAAATGTGGAAAACATAATTAAATAAATTATTTTTCATCTAGCTTCAAATTGAAGTTTCAGTATGTTTTTAATATAAAAAAGTTCCAAGAACATTGATATATTATTTTACGACGCGTATATAATACTTCGCTAATGACAAACCCTTTTTCAAATTTTACATCAAGCTTAATCCTTTGTCATATGATACTATGCCATAACATGAACGTAGTTTGAATGTTTAAATTTCAACATGCAAAGCAATTGTGAGCGATAGTAATTGACTTCACTAAATTTTAATAGAGGTTTTAAATTTCGATTTATTTCATTTCCTAAAAAATTGAGAGGAGGGAGGAAAGAGAAGATTTCATTGAAAGGAAAGGTGTGGTCATCTTAGATAAGTTCACAACCCGAGGATGTAGAACTCTTGTACGGATGATTGCTCTAACTTTACTTGTGTCCACAAATAAGAAAAATGACTTATAATTCATTTAGGAATCAGGTTTATAAAATGCTTTGGGTTAGGTTTACTTCTTAGTGCTAATTTTTTTAGCATTTTCACAGTAGTATAAATACTTTAAAGATTTTCAGAAAAAATGCTGGACAAGTGTGAAATCTAATGAGTTTGTTTTATCACAATTTACTTGGTGGATTTTCCTTGTTAGTTGTGAATAACACACGCTACAGGTTTAAATTTTTTAATGTTAATGCACTGGGCGGACAAACAGGAGCGAAGTCAATAGGCATCTCGTGCTCAGGCCCGATTCAATTCTCCAGTGCGAGGAGGTTCAATGTTTCTCGTCAAAGCGAGTCTTTGACGATAATGTTGAGTCGAAGACTCAACATTACTTGACTCAACATGTAACGTACTTGCTCGTAAAGGTATGTGGTCAAAGGTGAACTCGTAATTATATGTGGTCAAAGGTGAACTCTCCCGAGACGCTGGTGTTTTCGCAGCGTCGGGAACCTTGTTCAAGGTTGCGCCAGTTAGAAGATAAGTGCCCTCCTGTTCTTCAGCCAGCGATTGAAAAGAGGTCTTCCCTGCTTCCTGATTCTGGTCTCGAGCAAAAGTAGGAGGGCGGTGCAATGGTTTACTGCAGGAGAAAGAAAAGTTGAAGACAATTATGTTGTCAAATTAATTAAGGAAGAAGGTGAATAGCACGTCTGATGAAAAGAGTTATACAAAGCTGAGATTAGCACTCTTACCCGCATAACGCTCTGCATTCGGTGCAAAATGCTTGCGTTACGTGACGAAAAGGGTGTTTCAGGAACAAAAGTAAGGTGCCTTGGCAGTGAAGTGAAGTTATACTGTAAAGGAAAGTTTAATGGTAAAAATAGGGTAACAAGCGAGTTGGGGCATTTAAGTCACTATGAATCAGAAACTAATTTAATTTACAGGCTGGTCGAAACTCGCCTAAGGAATCTATCCTCAGTGAGGTTTCTCCTCTTTTAGTGGCTAGTAAGTTGGAAGGCTCAAGCGAAGCAGTAGAACACAGGAAAGAAAATACCGAAGGCCTTAATAATACCTTAAAGTAATTAAAACTACCTAAATTACGGACAGCCTTTTTGACGACTGTATAGTAATAATTAGCCTCAAGGAGAACAACAAAGGTAAATCAAGAGTCGACTCTCAAGGAGGACGACAAACGTAAATTTAGGTTCGCCTCTCAAGGAGGACGACAATGTTAAGTTTATAATTTCTAGGTTTAAACATTAATAATTAAGGACACCCAAGTAAAAAGAGTAACACGGAAGACATAAGTGCAAATTACAGGAGAAAGGAGAGGACAGCACAAGAGGAACAGAAATGTTCGTCCTCTTGCTAATCCGCGGGCCTAGATGGCAGCCCCGACGGAACTTCTCAGCACACGTCCGTTTGCACTTAGAGTTACTTCCGTAGGCACAGGTAGCACTGCGTGACTGTCAGAAGCGATGGAGACGTTGACAAAGGTAATAATAGCAGTAATGTTAGTAATTATGATAGTAATAATGAAAGTAATGACGGTAATAATAACGGTAATAAAACTAGGGACCAGTTCACGATCTCACCTTCGTTCGTGCTCCAAACCCCAAGCGTGTGGTGAAACGAGGTCCAGACTGCTTTGTTACGGAGGTGAGCGCACTGTATTTCTTATATATCTCGAAACTTTACCATCCTACACAAAATGTCATGATGGAAAGCGGTGATGTTCTTTAAGAAAATCTCAAAGCTCAAACACCAGGTCGCTAAATTCAGTGTTAGTGCTTGAGCGCGTGAAAGCACTCGACTGTACGCAGGCATTTCAAGGGCACTGAATCGTTCCTATATATAAGGTATAGCCATGGAGGTGGAGTTTAGCCCTATCGCGGTTCCCAGCTCTCTGAAGCATTTGGAGAAATTTCCCACGCCACTGATGTTTTTCCGCAGCGTGTTATAAGAATTAACGTTCATTAATTTTAGAGATACTTCACTTGTCTTCTTTTAGAAATTTTTTCTAAATGTATCGTTCTTACTGACAGTATCGTTGAGCATGTTTTAGCATTTGTTTTCTCTGACTTTTTGCTCCAGAAGTAGAAGAGTATTTCGCTTTGAATAAAATGCTCTTCTACTCTCTGAAATATCTACAATTAATATTATTCATGAACTACATTCGAAGGGGTGTGCAGATGGTGTCTGTCCTGCTTAGTGTACTGTGATAAGTGGTTCTCCTATATAAGCGGAAACCCGACCCAACTATGACAAAATCAACAACAAATGCTGCTTGTCCACTCAGGATTTTATTTGCAGATAGAAAGTTTTGCCTTTCATTCTTTGATTCTCTTCCTCCATTATGGAGGATGTCAACGCACCGTGCAACCGACCTCCTACTCGAAGTTTTTCATCTGTTATTCTTTCTAAATTTGCCTTTCATTTTATCGGCATGCTAATGTTGTCTTTTGCCAAGCCGGCGAAGCAGCTTGTGTCAGCCAAGACGCTCAAATTTTGCATCCGCGCCGTGCTTGCTATTTGAATTCACTGCATGCTACCAATGAAAGTACTGCTAATCTGTACTGCTCATTTGTACGAACAGCATTAACAATCATTCTTTGATTGGTCTGCAAATTCCAGAAGCTCTACAGTTTTTTAAATTTTACATTGCTTGGTATTCGGGCGCTCACTGAAATTGCATCAGCGTCTTTGCAGTCTCTTCGTTTCTGCAAGCAGAATAAATGCAGCGAAACTCATTCAGGTTCTGCTAGAAGACTCCGGCCAACGAGCTGTGTTGCAGTGAGTTAGAGAAGATGGCGAGTGCCTCTCCAGCCAAACCATTCTCATCTATTAGAGCAGGTTTTTCCAACAAAAACAGAAATTTCACGGATAACCATTGACATGATTATAATGCTACCTACTTTTGTGATTAACTTCTGTCACTATTCGTGCCTTGAAGATGTGTCGGAGGGGAGGGAAAATTATTTCCCGTTCCTTTTTAAGAATATCTTGTTTACGCGAATGGTAACGATGCTACTGGGTTCAAAGCCGTTTCCAACACGGGTGGTGCACACGAATCTGTCGAGCCGAAGGAAATTGCACTCGGAACGACTCCACGTTGTAATTGCTCTTTTAAAGAAGCACTTGGAGCGACTTCGTCGGCCACTCCTGAAAAGGTTCTCCGAGCAGGAAATTTTACGGACAATTGAACAGCGTCGTTTCGTAAAAATATTCAATTTGACTCGGAATGAGAACTCCTTCTGAACACTTTAGGCGTTGGAAGGAAGTGATCAGTGGATACAATTAAAATGTCGTGGAGTTAAAGGTTAAGTATCTTAGCCGATCGACAAAGTGAAATAGTTATCACTCGACTCGTCACCCACCCATGTGATGGGATTAACAAAATCCAGCTGCCTTGATTTTCGATTTAGTCAAACTTCAAAATTGTGTCCAGAGATATTAACAACTCACGCTTAAATGAAATGCATTTTAGAAAGAAAAATTCACAGCTAGATGAGGGCAAATGCTACATGGTGAACACGGTTCCGTACGAATGTTTAGTTTACAAAAACACGTTCTCGCTGTTTTTTCAGGAAAAAGTTAACAAAACTGTTCGCATTACATTAAAATAAGTTTACCACTGTAAAAAGTTTGATCAACAACCAATTGCGAGATTGAAAAATAGTTGTGCAAATAACATGACTCATCGGTGCACGGATTACCTTGCATTGACAAGGTGTTAGAAAACAAAGGGTAAAATTTTGACAGTAGGCTAGGGACACTCAAAAAAACTGTTTCACGACTTACAAATACTTCAAAGCTCCCATATTTTCAATATTTTCAAATTTAACGTTTAACCTTGATGTCTGGTTTATAACATTTCTGTTTCTGGGACACCTCACAATGAAAAAAAAAACGAACATCAGAGCAACAGATGTTTTACCCAATAATCAGTACAATAATTATTCGAAATGTCTGCCCACTGCGCCGGTGCAGGCCTGGTACCCGTTCGAATGGATTGCTGGACACGATACAAAAGTCTTGGTTCTTGCGCAATATTAAATGACTGCGTTTGCAATCCATGCGACAAGATCAATCTCAGACGCCATCGGTGTTTTGTAAATCAATGACTTTAACGTTGCTCCAGAGAAAGAAATCTGGACGCCTCATGTCAGATTATTTGGAGGATCTGCCACTGATCAATTACGCCCTATCCACGGGTACCGTCGCTCAGATATCAGTGAGTAATATTTTCGGAATGTGATGGAGTTTGGTCGCGCTGGAACCACATTCGACGGCTTATACCCAGAGGCAAATCCTCCAGAAGTTCAGCCTCCAGATGTTCTGTCAACACGTCTTTCAGAAACATGACATAAAATTGGTTGATTTACACTAGACGGCATCAGATATGACCCGATAAGATGGTCGTCGACAATACCGTACTACACATTGACACTATACCATTGTTGGTAGCTGTACCGACGCCTTTCATTATGGTTTGTCTTCTAGCTAGTTATGCAAGTTATGGGTGTTGAACGTTCTTTTTCGCGTAAAGAGCATGCTTCAAGAAATTTCCATCGTCCTATCCTTGTCTCATGCACCAATGTGCAAATTGCAATGAGAGTTGTAATCGGTCCAGAGCAAATCTTTAACTTTCTGAAAGTGGTTATAGTAAATTCTTGCCATTTAGAGCGTCCTAAAAAAATACCCATGGAGCGTTCAGCAAATTTTCCCAACAAATAGTAAAAATTATTGTTGAGTGATTTCAACTCCCTTGGAATATTTGATGATTAGCTAATTTGTAGGTTAAAAATTAGTAACAAAAATGAACTGACCCAGAGGGTCAAGGGTGTTCGAGTTTCTTATAATTCCGATGAATTTTTAGCAATTTTTTCTCCCTCGCCAAGCGGGCACCCGCCGCTACGAGCTCTGGTGAGCTCATTTAATTCTCGGAAGCTGTGAAAACCTGCATAGGTTTAACACAAGTATCGCAGTCAAAATTACCAGAATTTTTTTAAGTGATTACTTGTTCAACGAAATAAATGCATGTACATTACACTGTTTCCAAATAATGATCTAGAATATTACTTTGTTACAATGTCTAAGCACACCATGCACATCAAAGAGAAACTTTGAAAAAACGACAAAAGCTCATTCCAAACAACAGGCAGGGTTTATTTCTTTTTGTTCTGTCATGCCTCTTTCTTTCGATGGAATATTATTCAATGACTCCATCAAGGCCTCGGAACCTAACAGCTTTCTGAGTGTTAATTTACGCTGATACTTTCCACGTGTGAGTAATTTCTTTATTATTGAGAATTATCTTTTTTCCACCCTGTATTTCATACCAGTGTTCCTTTTTTTCGTAGAAGTCATTCATAATACATTCGAGAGGTTTACTATCATTTAGCCTAAATCTACTTGGTTAACCATCAATGTATGTTCGACGTCGGTGAGGGCAAACAGAAATTCTGCACGTGATCTGTCCAGACGAACTTTGTCAACTCAAGGATTATGCGGTCCAGGCTAGCCAGTTGAATTTTATTAGTTATTCTCACCTTCACTTGATTTTTGCTTGCTTTTCAAGTTTGGTATTTAAGCGGCTTCTATGTACTCGTTTATGTCAAAATGGCGGTGACACAAAATTATGATTTTGCGCAAGGTTTGTGCTGCCATGATTGAGTTGTGAGTACTACGTTGGGAGGATCTCGCTGTTAGGATTGCGCTATGTGGACCGCGCTTTGAAGATTACGTTGTTAGGATTGCGCTATGGGGATTGCCGCTGTGCGGATTGCGTCGTTTGAACTGCACTGTTTGGATTGCGTTGTGAGGATGGCAATTTCGTTGCTGAGGAGGTTACAGTGAAAGGATTGCGGGACGATGATTGAACTGTAAGAAATTACAGCGGTAAAAGTTGATTTAATCCTCATGTTTCTTCCCTGCTCAATGAAATTAGCTGATTTTAGGCTTCGGCTTTGAAATTTAGGTCGATATGTGACTTTTCACTCGAACTTATACAATAACCTAAAACTAAAATTAGAGCCCGAACCGAATCGTAAATGACTTCTGTGTTTTGATGGACTTTCCCCATTTTTTGAATTCGCAATTTATGACATTTTAATGAAAGCAAACTTTAATCTTTTGACCTCGCATAAAGTTCCCCAATCAACTCTTCATTGATGTTCAACAAGCATCTCTCATATTCAGGCCCACACACCGACTTCCAGCAAGCGGTGCGGCGCTGTGCCATCCCTAACTCGCATTCTAAGACAACTGCTTCATGTCAATAGTTCTATAGGGAGAACATCCTCTATTGGGTGCAGCCACTCTCGGAATAGTTTTGAGCTTCAGTTGTTTCCTTCAATTTCATTTTGTTCACTCAGATTTGAATATTATTCGGAAGATTTGAAGTATTAATTTTTTCCACAGGCATGTAAATTTCCGTAAGTAAAATGAAAATAAACTTAAATCCAACGGTCCAAAGTATAAGCATTACTGGCCAAATGAGATATGAAGCTTCTATTTCAATTTTGCCGAAGTTCTTCAAAGCTTTATTCCATGTTTCGATAATTTCCCTGGATAGTCTAATTCAGAGTTACTTCATAATGGATAAAAAGGTGGAAACAATAGCAAACACTAATTTAAAGAGATCCCCCNCCCCAGAACTGCCGTGTGGTCAAAATGACAGCAAAGACAAATTAATGACAATCCCCAAAAATATTTCACTGTTGACATTTGTGTTGTTTTGCTTTTCATGTTGTTGTCATTTTAGGTTAATAAAATAGTTTATATATGACCCCAAGAATATATGTAGTAACAAAATAACAGGTGAAATTACATTTAATAATAACTTAATATCGTTGGTACATTATAGTTAAAGAAATAACTTACTTACAAAAATTGCATCATAATTCATTTTTATGTTCAACTTGCATTTTTATGAATTAGAAACAGTTGATGCATGTTATTTTTGGCATATTTTGCTTGTCCATTTATCACAAACAATAAGTTTACATTTGGAGCACTCGTCTAGTTTACTGCTTGAATGGGTTTCGATGTCTTGGAAAGGATCATTTTCGTGCGACTAATCAGCCACCATCAGAACATGTAGTTCTTCGCCTTGTTGAACCTTTCACAGGGAAAGGACGAAATGTGACCACTGAAAAATTTCTTCACTTCGGTGAAACTGGCTGAGAAGCTAAAGGCCAAGAATACAAGTCTTGTAGGTACTGTGAATTGGATTCGCAGAGGAGTCCCACGATGTGTCAACCAATTCCATGAAGACCGCTACACGACGCTCATACTATGAATGAGCCTACAATCACAGTCTACCAATGAAAGACATCAAAAAACGTTCTTGTGTTGAGCAAGCGACATATAACCGTAGCAATTGGCAATGGACTAAAGAAACGTCCTGAAACTGTCGAGTACTATAACTCAACAAAGTACGGTGTTGGCGTCATCGACCAGATGGCCATCTAATACTCCACAAAAGCTGGATCACGTCCATGACCTGTCCGTGTTTTTTTACATGTTTCATCTAGCTGTCACAAATGCAACAATCCTCTACAGAGAAGTCACGGGTAAAACAATAATTGCTCGTCGTAAATTTCTTCGCCAGTTGGCAGTGGAGCTATATCGGCAGTGCAAAACACGAAGTAATAATGACCACTCCAGTGATGATGATGATGATGATGACGACTTTGCTGTGTCAAAGAAACTTTCCCATTGTCAAAGAAAAGAAGGCAATGTCAAGTAAGAAAATGCAAACATTTTCTACACGTTCTGACAATGGCTGGTTATTTGAACGAAAATGATTCTTTCCAAGATATGGAAACCTATTCAAGCAGCATTTGGATTTCGCATGCAGCTGCCAGCCAAAATTTAATACCAAACTGGTCTGGTTAGCTAACAATAAACTGTGTAAAGTGGCACCTTGCCTTAGTGGGAATTAGCAGCTCATTCACGGTGATGTCCTTATTAGGCCTGTAGCATGTGACACTATTTTCGATAAACCGACCCCAAACTGCCAAAACCAACGCAAATTTGTTATTTTTCAACCGCACAAATTGCGTTGATTTCATGGCAGAGCGCAGAAACTTCGTAATTTCTTTGAAACGTTGGCGGGGCATTGTTTCACGAAAATATTGGGGATCCCAAGTCTTCGACCAAAGATCGTCAACTGACTGGCATTTGGCCAGAACTCCTCGAGTAAACATGATACCCATAACTGCGCATGCTTCTTTATAAGATGTATACCAATCTTTACAGTTCAATTTTGAGCGAGCCTCAGTTTCAGTGCATTCCTTTATGTGTTTTATAACACAGTCATCTATCAATAAATAGCAGGCACTCCACACACACCCTTCTACAATTTCACGTTTGGGCAGTGATGTAGGGCCACGAGATTCACGTAGAATATTGTACATACCACATCTTCCAACATCGCTGTATGTTGAAACAGTGTCAGAGGCACCCTTCTTGCAATCACAGAAAGTGTGTGTGCGTCTGTGAAGCCAGGGTGCGTCAAAGCATATTACAAGGAATGCTTCATACTTAATATACAGCAGCAAAATAACACAGCGGTCAAAATGACCTCTGCCAAGTATGCCATGTTGTACTTAAAAAACAGTTTATCATGTTTAAAAGTAATTTTGATCACACAACTATCACTATTATTCAGAAAAATTCTAGGAGTATCAGAGCTATCAAAATAAAACTATGACATTTATGTACGCTTGAATTTCTAGAAACGATCAAAATGACCGCTCGGCCGTTCTAGTGTTATTGCCTTCCAAACACATCGCACGTTAGTTCCCATTGTTTCACCATGTGGGCGAAAACGAAAGCTAAATCTTGAGTAAATGAATATTTTTTGTTGTTCTGCAGTTATGAGGCAGTCAAATTACTGAGTACGTTTCTTAGCTGTTTTGACAGCTTCAAACGCAATTCACTTAATTTTTCAGTCAAGTCATTTAACGTTGTAATGTTTAACAACGACACAGATGTAAAACATACGTAAAACATACGTGGATTTAATTTCAAATAAAGTTTTCTTAAAATATTCAAACTACTCGACAGACAAATTCGTTTCTGTAACAACTCTTCAGGAGTGGATTTCTGAAGACACACCTGACAGAATCCCATATTTTGATTCATCCAAGCTCATCAGCATTTTTATTACAGAGATATGTTCTCCATAATAAATATCCCTTGAAGTAGTGCATTTGGAATTTTTTCCGAGGAGCACAACTGTCTAAGCTTGCCCAACTAGAGTAATTATGGAATTAAAACATACTGACATTCATCCCTAGACCCGGGAGTATAGTCGCTTGGCAAAAGAAGAGTCTACCTCGGGGAAAAATACATCTGTGTCCTATCACTTCTCACAACGTGTGACATTGCTTAAATAAGTAAGAGACGCGTTTCGTCCGCCAGATTAACGTTGACGAATAGACAGCCGCAACGAAGAATATTTCTACCATGTGCACGACGCGATTTGACAAAGCTGTCACCACGTATACTTAGTAAAACAACGAGAATAAACTTAAGAACTGTTGCGTTAACTTAAGCCTAAAATTCAAAGTGTTTTGGAAAGCCTGTTCCGGAGACTCCATACGACAAATTATGTGGGTAAGTGCGGTGTATATCAACCCGAAGTGCGCGGCGATGTTTGGTCTTTGTGACGAATGAATAAATAATGATTGAGATTCTCAAAACTGCAAATTTTTACTTCTTTCCTTCTCGAAACTTAATTTTGCACAAAAAAGTTCAAAAAGAAACTACAATGTTACAGAAAGGATGTTAAACAAATCCAACTTATGTTCATTTGATTCGTTCATTTCAAGAATGGAATCAAAACCTTTTTCAACGATTTCAGCCCAAAGAGAAGACAAATTCTTGACGATACTCGTTTTGCCGGTCATTAATGTGTGAATTGCAGCGCTGAGGTAGATTGGTTTTCAAAGTAAGTTATTTTCGACGAGATTCCTCATTAGTGTCATCATTTTGTTGCCGATAGGTGTCTTCATTGATGGGCCTTGAATATTTCGGGAACTACTATTTATGTTTTCTGCCCTGGAATCTCGAACCATTTGTCAATTTTTTTAACTTGGTGTTTTTTTAAATCCCTTAAACTAGATTTGTGTGTGTAAAAAATATGGTGTGAGCATAAATATACAGAAGTTACACCTTGAAAAAAAGTTTTGCAACACTTCTAATGTGCGAAATGTTCGTGTCCATGCGGGCTAATTCAACATCTGATCCATAAACATTAAATGTAGTAGTTTTTACTCTTCATACATAGCATCAACAAAACACTCATCTGTCGACGATGGTGAGTCAAAATCAAAAACAAAAAAATAAATGAGCACCTCAGAAAATGTTTTACTTCATCACTATGTAGTCGTGAAACTTGTATCTGTTGATGTCAATTAATGCAATCATTTTTCAAGGAGAAGATTCGCAATCCCGAGCTGAAGGCCTTCTTTCTGTTGAAATAGAGCAGGTGT
Organism: Platorchestia sp. MABIK; assembly: GCA_014220935.1. Classification (NCBI taxonomy): domain Eukaryota; kingdom Metazoa; phylum Arthropoda; class Malacostraca; order Amphipoda; family Talitridae; genus Platorchestia; species Platorchestia sp. MABIK. The sequence continues at coordinate 70,912 of JACJUY010003490.1, forward strand.
TTTGTTATGTTTCGGACCATATTTTTTCGATTCACTGCTGTTTTTTTAACATTTATTACTTACTTCTTCAATTTTTATTTTGTTTAATTCAAACATAGTGTTTTGTGCGCGTGAAATCATGTGTGGGAGCATTCATGTGCAAAGATTCCAAGTTGCCTTAATTCCACACTTAATGCTATTTTTTATTTTCTTTTCCATGGTTGCACATTTTATGTGGTTAACTCTATCTGGAAAGCTTTTTGTTCAACCAATAATTTTCACCTATGAAAAAAATTTTGTGTATGTACTGTTCCAATAAAAACCATTAAAACAGTTCGAAAAATTCTTTGCCCAAAGTAATTTTTCAGAAAAATTATCACTCAGAATTTTTTTAATGAACGTTTTGAGATATAAGTGCTTGCGGGCCAGACTAATTTTAACAAATTAAGTAAGTTTTTAATATGCTCCTCTCTGATTCACCAGTTTAGTTGTTCAAGTTGTAAATCACAGTACATAGGTTCCACCTGTCGTTCTCTTATGTCCAGAGTAGCCGAGCACGCTGGGAGCAGCTGTAGAACCGGTCGTCCTCTTGGTTCCCCTCCACTGTAATCTGTTCGATCCCATGCTGAAAACTGTAAAAACGTCCCTGTTTCAGTGAACGATTTTAAAATCCTTGCAGGCGCCTCTCACATGATTGCCCCATCTAAATGACACTCAAAGTGCTTTTTCTCTTCTCGTGGCAAACACGTAATCGTTAATTTAGGTTTTTTAATTGTTTTATTTTAATTTTTAGTTTTATATCTACGACCTTTTTATACTTATGTTGTAGTATTATTTTGTATGGTGTAGTTTTAATTTACTCATACTTTTTTGTTTTGTCTAAGAATTCTTTTACTGAAGATGAACTGTTGAGTTTGAAACGTTCAGTTTTATTCATTTGCCTTCACTATTGATATTAATAAACTGACCATACGTACAGCGATTTTCACCTTACTTTTCATTTTAAGAATCAGACGTATCGATGCGGATTAATTTTAAATTTTAACAGTATCTAGAACTTCCCATGGAAACCTCATTCCACGACTCCAACTTCAATTAATCTATGTAGGTCATTTGACAAACTTAAACATATGCTAGACCGATCGAATAGTTGTTAATGTGTTGGAATGAAAAATACATTCATTTAATTTTCCAAACTATATAAGTATGCAAGAGAGAATTGCATTTTCAAGAATAAATTTGTGATTAGTTTCATTTCAGAACAACAGGCTTTTCATTTTGAGCCATCAGATACAGACCAGGGTGCTATTTTTTATAAGCTAGGTTCATCAATACCAAGATCAAAATTAACATCGATGATTCTTTTTAAATGCTCTGGAATTTAATATCTCGAGGATGTTAGAAGACAATAAGTCTCGAGGCTTAATTCCTAAGAAATCGAAATTGAATTGAGATCAGGTTTCGTTTTCGGATGAGGGTATGAAATTACTTTGATTCCTGGTTAATTAAGTGTTTGTGATGACCGGTTTGAGAAGATACTTATTGTTTTGAATCATTATCGCCAAGTCATTCAAAATTCTAGGAATGAAGTTACGCTGGGATAGTTTATAAAAGTCTGTAAACCTATTTTTCCCTAAATATTTTAATGAATTAACTGTATTGGTATCATCTTCGAGGTTTATCACAACTCACTTATCTTTTGTAGTGCAACTTGTACATGCGTTTTAATTTTGCCAGTAAAAGTCCTTTTTCATGCTTCTATTCCAAATCGGATAAATCGAATGCACTAATGTTCTACAAAGTATTTTTAGAGCTTTTACAGGTAAGACATTTTTACTTAAGTTTGAAGATCAATTGTTATAGATTTTTTAAAACTAATATCCAACATATATTTTTGAAAGTCAAATTCTTATCAAAGATTATTCTGTTGACTTTGGATTGCTTTGTTTCGTCAACTTCTTATTACCGAATTAGAACTTTAAATGTGTGTAAGAGATGTATTACGTGTATAGATGAATAGGATTTGTTCAATTTCATCGGCAACGCAATATACCTATTGCTTCCATCAACTTTTTCATTGTTCGCTGTTTATTTTGTATACCCCTGCATTATTGTTTCACTAAGAATAATAGGAATGGTTGAAGGAAAAGTTGTATCTTTGGAAATAAGTGTATGTAAATTTATAGAATGAATTATATTTAACGATGTAATTTATGAACATCAAAAACAGAAGAGGTCCCACCCAGGTAGCAAAATTTATTGACCTAATATTGAGCCAATATACAGTCTCAATATTGACTGGATATTCAAAATGAACATTGGGGAAATACCTTATATTGGAAAATTCGGCTGATGTTGGAAAAATATATTGTCCCAATAACAATATTATCATCAACCCAATATCAACTAATTATTGTGTCAATATTGACTTGATAATGAGGTGTTCCCTACAATAACATTGGCTTGAAACTTAATTCCTGATATCAGGTTGAATTTACTAAAACAGATTGTCCCGATAATGATATTTTCACTAACTCCATATCAGCTAATTGTGTCACAATGCACTTGATATCGAGGTTGCAACTTGCAAGACCAGGTGTTGCTGCTTCAGCTATTGAGTCTCGCTTTGCGGCATGAGGCGGCGGCCTTACTTATACTTCCCCTCAGTTAGGTATCGGTGATTCGCAGAGGAGAAGTTAGAACTTTGAATTGATAAAATTTGCATTGAGATATTTCACAATTACTGAACATAAATAGACTAGAATTGAATTTGAGGAGTAACTAAGGTAAGGCACTACAAGGTGTTCCTTAGAAAAATACAAGGTGGTCGGGCACCCTGTACATGCAGTTTGATCCCGTCAAGTATGCGTAATTGTTCAATATATAGACATTTATTGCTATAGTAACATATGACAAACGATTTTAGCAAATTTTTTTGATAAAACTAGACCTTCGAAACTCATTGGACGACTGAAAAAACAAGAACTGTGAACCGGTGATTACAGTAATTCTGAATATACATATTATTGTAACGTATTCACATTTCTTGATATCTGTCAAATACATCTGCACTCATTAATGACTGAAATAACTATTCATTAACTTAATTGGTACATATTATACAAATTACTCCGTATTATTGACGTACGATATCACCCAATGTTTGGGCAATATTAATTTATATTTTAACAAATTTTTTGAAATTGCGAGATTTTTAATTATTATGAAATAGTTTCCACTTATATGAACATCATACATATATAAATATACATATACACTGTTAGTTTAATTTTAGAAATAAAACTATTTACTACATTGTCCCATAACAAGTTGATATCATAAGTGAGTATATCTTTTTTCGAAATTGTCATGTTATTAGCCTATTACTGTAATCCAAGATTCCAATATCGGGTCAATAAATAATTATTAACCCAATATTGGCCTAATAATTTCTTGCTACCTGGGCAGAACAGATCCATGTGGAACGCCGGTTAAAATCAAGAAATTCGCATTCGGATTTACCGAGATCCACATTTGATGCGTTTTGGATTACGGACCGGAGTGATTGAAGACTTTTAATGTGAACTAAAACGTAGAGAAAACTAACAGAATTTGACAGAATAACTCGCGGCGATTACAAACTGTATCGCTCGTGCCACACATTTTGAATTTTGTGAATTGCTCCCTCGCAAGACGGAGGCCATTGTAGAAGTTCCTGCAGTTTACGGAAAGGACTTATATAGACCAATTGATAAAACGCCGATAAAAGTAGGCAGAATTACGATTGTTCTAGTGCATTTAATTCCTGGTAATTGAAAACAATGAGTTTTAACATCAATTTTCATGTCACTATGTCGACGCAGAAAACACATCAGCTGCTATCAAATAAATAAAAAATGTCAGACAGATTCAAACGAATGGAACTAGAACAAATTGCGAGTTTTTTCAAATGGGTGTACTGAAATGTGGAAAGTAAAATTTATCGTGGTTCAATGACAATTTTATCCCGTGCGTTGAGCCCCAGATTTTGCAGGTTTTTTAAGGGCTTGAACTCTTTCAGTGTACGAGAACTTGGTCCCTGAGGAGTAAAACATTCAACGCATGATGTTAGCACCCTGAAATGTGTAAAAAATTTCACTATTGTGAATTATTTTCTGCGAAATTAAATACTTTTTGTTATAAAAAAATTGACACAGTCGGACGAGGCCTGTTGAAAGAAAAAAAGGAATTCAGATGCCAAGGAAGCACGTTACTAAATTATATTGTACGACATAAGATTTAACCTAAACTTTTAAGTGAGCGAACGTTATAATAAAGCGACGGCCTCAGTTGGGTTTGGTTAAAAAAATGTGTTGTGAACGGATTACGAATTGTGTGGAATTAGAAACTCTGAATTAAAAGAAACGTTCACCAAAATTATTATCGCAAAATAAAATTTGGTTTCCGAAATACTAATGATTTTTCCAATTTTTTTATTTATTCCATTTTCCTATTCTAGAAGCTAAATAACTTCAAAATGCCGCCTCTTTCAAAGGAGTGGTAATGCTGTCCGATGAATTACTTGTACATACCGTCATGAGCGAATGGTTGAATGAAGTATTCCGAGAAATCCTAGGAACTAACGCTTAAACTTCCTCATAACCACTTATAACACGACGTGTAAGTTTTTCCTTCCATTTCTGTTATATTTAACTGTTAAAAGTCACAAAAATCTAACGTTTAAAACTTATTTAATAGCTAATCAGCACTTTTTTCACAATATTTTTCAATGAAGTTTTCATTTACGTGGTTACTTGAAGAAATATAAATATTTTATGCTCAGTTATGTGCGTCAATGCATGTTTATGTTTATTTTGTAAATTTACCATTTATTTTTTAGAGACTACTGTTTTAATGATATTTTGGCTATCCAAGGGCTTGTTTTACCTACCTATTTGTATGAAAGCCCTACACAGGGTAAAAAGTGTGCTATCCTTAGCTGGCCAGTAGAGAAGGGTATTATCAGTCGCCTGACCATTTAGTAGAAATTTAACAACACCTGAGGATAAAGATGTTACTCGCAGCAAGTGTTGCTAGTCCTTCATTCATCACCGAGCTTATCCAATGTACTTCAGTAAGGATGGAGCTGAAGAAAGTCAACCCAAAAATATCACAGTAGAAGGAATTTAATAGTCCTCATGAATTTTTTAAGCGATGAAGTATTTAGCAATTATTTGAGAATAGTGATATGAAATGAATTCAACTACTTTTTGAGATTTCTAAACTGCACAAGACTATAGGACAAGATAATTCGTGAGGAATTTAGCGTCTACAAGGTAAAAGTAACTCGTTCTAAAATTCAATATGTGATATAAACAGTAAACAATTTAAAAATTCAAGCCATTAAGAGATAGCAACCAGAAAAAGCTTGTCCACTAAGAAACATATAAAAAATTTGTTCTAAGAAGTTTTATTGAATATTTGCAAATTTACGAGCTACAACCCTACCAATTCATTCTAAATTATTTATGAGAGGATGACTTTCTCTACAGCAAACTTTGAATATTTAAGGTGAAGGTTAGGTGGAATTTTGCTACAAGCCATCACGAGCGTGCATTGGCCCAAGATACCCGATCGTGTTGCTTCTGCAGCGCAGAAAAATCGCTGGCAGGTCCACATATTAGCTGGACGCTGCGACTAACCTTGACGCCCGCATCAGTCGAAGGCCACGTGTCAAGCTCGGTCTGGCGTGCCCTCATGGTAATCAAAGTCATCCGTTGCTGACAACAGAGCAAACAGGCAGGCCCTAAGACTGGGTATTGAGACAGGAGGAACTGAAACTACATGTTAGGGAGCATGTCTGTCCTCTAGAATATGTTCAACCCATTCAGTTGTTTGGAAAGGTTAGGGGTTGTAAAATTTGTAATGCCATGAGGCAACCTAATGCCAGGGTTTATCAATGTTTGTGAAAGCTTTTCGGGCAATTATAATTACAACAAAATTAAGACATGGATTTTTTTGCAGTATTCAGTCTGCTTTCATTGCATTAAATGTCCTTGTGAACTTTCATTTAGCTCGAGCCCCTAAACAGTGATTTAGATGACATCAAACGGAACTAGACTCCAAAAAGTGGTCTACATTTTTTTTTTGAACCCAAGAAGTTCCAAAGTGTCTTCCAAAGGCCTATTCTCGTCAACTAAACTTTGGTTGATGTCGCATCCACAGCTTAAGTGAGCCCTGAAATCAACATGGATGAATTTCTCAAGGGCTGTCATCTCTTCCACATTCCTGTCCTACGGCTGCCGTACTCATTCGGTAAAATCCCAGCCCCCTACACCGTTCTGAAAATCCTCGGATACACTTTCCTTCTGTGAGAAGTCCTGGCTTTAGCCTATCGCATGGTTCTCTAGACATTCTTCTTTCCAACTCCACTCTAAATAGAGCTCTCCTGACTCTTGAAATTTTTATTCATCATCAGTCTTTTGGTTCAACCGTTCCTAAGTTGAGCGATTTTTAAATTTTTTATTCCTTAGCTTCTTCGTATTCAAACTGAGTGTGTACCGATTTCTTTCTGGTCAAGGCAACGAAATTTTTCAGACATGTCATTTATTCATGAAAGAGAATTCTCTTTACTGCAATTCAGGCTGAATTTACAAAAATTTTCTACAAAAATATTCAGCTCTTTTTATACAGTTTATCTCTTTATCTACAGTTTATACCGTTTATCTCTTTTTGCCATCAAATTTACATTTTGTTTAAAATTTCCGAAATTGCACATTCTCCCTTAAATAAATACACACATTTGTACTTCACAGTGAAAGGGGATGAAATGGTGATACTGTATGTAAGAGCTCTATAACTGTCCTAAAAAGTAAATAGGCCTCATTGGGTGGCGTAAATCTGAAATACATATGTAACTTATAAGCCTTCAATGTTGTGCTGTACTGGTTAGCTAGCTCTTTGTTCATTTTGGTACTGTTACGATACTAAAAACACTTCTAGAGTAAGACATCGACATTTTAATTACCGCACTTGCAACATAGGAGCGAGCCTTCGCTCAAAAATTCACAAATTTTTAATTGTCCTATTATGGCAATCGGGTTATACAATAGTTCTTCAGTTTCTCACTTTAAAGGAAACGAAACGCAACGATCTGAAAGAGCAAAAGAGAGCTATCCATCCAGTTCACTACATGCAGAAGTTGTGCCTTAAAAATTGCTCTATTTGTACACGTGATTCACAATATTACATGCTAAAACACACTAGTACTAGTCAAACCATAGATTTCTATTCCCGAATATTGGAAAATATTGTTATAAGCAAGTTTATAACACGGGGATCTATTGACAGCCCCTCGCGGCGGTGACTTTTCAGTTTTCAGCCCTTGTCTGATCAAATTCAAGTGCAATCATTTTTACGTCTGCGAAAGTTCCTTGTAAATTTTAAGATGAAGTTCTAAAATATAACCGACACGTCACTGTTGGCTTGATTGTCTAATTGGCTAATTCAATGCATGAAAACTCAATAACTTCTTATGATTAATTATTCCTTTGGGAATTAACGTAGAGTAAAACGATTAAATTCAGCTTTCTAATTCACCCGCAAGAGCTTCTTTCGTGTAGATCACAATCGTAATTGAAAATGCGTAGCTAAAAGAAAACAAAGAAGCATGAGATGAAAATATTCTATTTTCGAACTCAAGTGCTGTCATTCAAATCGTATTTGAGTTTATAAACACGTTGAACTTTGATACTCAAATTAATCTCCTTTTAATTGCGTATAGAGCACATTGAACTCTCACGCGCTGGCTAAATATATGACAAGTTCGTTCTATCATTGGTTCTTTACTCATTCAACAAATTGTCTTGAAAATCCTACGAATGAATTATGAAAAATTTATTATTTATTCCGACGATGATATGAAAACGATAATCGAGAAAGCAGTACAATTCCTGTAGATGTGTGTAATACTAACTCCATAAGTACTTTGTCATTACACTGAGCAAAAATTTACATTAACTGGATTTGTGTAAATCTATCTACAAGTGATACTCATCAGCTGTTTTTCATACATGGATTCGTAGATATACATGATACGATGCCTTTTGTAAACTCCTGTTGCGAATGAACGAAAAATTTGAGCACAGTGAAAATATTAATTTTTCATAGTTGACTCGATTAATTCTAAACTTGTTTCACTTATTGTCCGCAACTTCCAAGCGAGATGAGAGCGAACGAGATTCTAGTTTTATAATGAAAGTTTGAATGACAAAATTCAAATTTATTGACTATATTTCATGATCCCGCTTGTCTACGACTGAAAACTAAACATATTGTATTTGATTAGTCTAATAGAAAATGACATCTTCATCCCTGGAAAGTAGAACTTGTAACACATTTTCGTCACTACCTTGTAGTTGGAATTAGGTATGCACACATTTACCACACAATTTTGAATTTCGATGATGTTACCCAACTGTGTAGTATTTCATTTTGTAATAAAATTAATCTGTTCAAAAAATTTATTAATGCAGTAATTTTGTACCAAGACATATGAGTTAAGGCAGTTTTTATGATAACTCTAATTCGCCGAATGTCCTTCATATTCCTGCCTCTGTTTATTTTTCACCAAGAAATCCTATGGTTTAAACTCTCTTTCGACTCTGTTAAATCATGTGAGCAGTTTCGTTTTCCGTCTGTTCTCAGACGAAATGAGCTTCCTAAGACGATCCAACCATTGTGCCGTCGAACTTATTCCCAATTGATGACGAAGTCGGAGTCTTTTCCCTGAAAATTGCCTTCATTAGATATTCTGGGTCCTAAAATGCGCTGCCGGGACTTCCTTCATTACCAATTCTGGGTCGGTCTCTCGAGTCTCTTACGATTGCCTGTGATGTTTTAGCGAAGAACGCGCGCTCCCGGAAAGCTTCTCTGAACCCCTTAGGCTGATCACCATTGCAATCTGCAGTCCGCGCACGGAAGTGATTGAAGACTGTCCTGCCTGACACACGAAGTCCTCGACAAAAATTGAGGAACTTCGCAGCCGAAAGAATGATCGGTCTAATTGCTGCCAGATGGAAATGAATCGGTGACATGAAATGTTTCTTCTTAGAATTCAATTTAATGCAAATGTTCTGGAGTTGTTTTGTTCTCTCGTGGTAAACACTTGAGACATATATATACGATAGAATACGAATGAGATTATTCATCTAAATTAGCAATAGATTATCTGTCCTGAAGTGGAAGAACTTACATTAGGTAAATGATATGAAATTGAAAACATTCTATTCGTGTCCGACAAAAAAGTACTTGTTTCACACCTACCACACACTTGATTGCACTCTACTAAACAGTGCTGAATTTACAGGGAGAGTTTATTGTATGATAAATAAAATTATACTCACAACGTCTGATAGTGTCAAAATTTTAATTATAAGGCCTTCACTTTCATCTAATGGCGATGATATCAGGAAATAGTGATAATGTACTCGAAATATCAGAAAATTTTATGCAGTTGTTCCGCAGTTAGTTTCTTAGTTAAAACATTTCGGATACATCGTAATTTACTTAAATAATGTATGAATTGAAAAAAAATGAAAGAGAAAAACTGACATCGTTTTGTCATAAGTTTTTAGCTCTGTCCTCAATACTCTTCATCGCAGCAACGGTGTCATGCACTAATGTTATTCGCAATAGTTCGGAGTACGTCAGTCACATACTGGAGTGTTGTACGCTCGGTCACCCTGTCAGTAACAGGCCCCAAATGATATAATGCCCTACTTGAGTTGTTGTTCTCGATTTATAACGAAGAAAATTATTCTAATTTATCACACGTTGAAATGTGGACACGATCTGTTACAAATATTCATTTAACTAAGCACACTTCCTAGACATGAACTATGCAAGAAACCTGACCCAATGTATCACGAGAGTCGAGAACACTTTTGACACCGTAACGCTTGCGAAGTTCAAGCTAAGCGCCTGTTCAACTAAACGCTTGTGAATTTGACTTCGATACACAGCAGCTCGTAGAACGGAAATAATTTTTGATATAGACATCTCGATACATCAGCCTAGTACGCCATGACGAACAGCGTCCTCTAAAAATTTCGTTTCTCCTCGGTAAGTCTCGTTTAAGAAAATGCATTCGGGTTGACTTTCAATTCTGGTGGATAGTACATGTCCCACCTTCGTTTTTCAATGATTTTCTTTAAAATTTGTTTGGATTTTTGAGGTCGAACAGCAATTTACTTGAAATAGAGTCTGAGTTTTATCTGGTCGAATGGAGTTTACTCTACTTAATTGATTTATTTTCTGGCTGAATATTGAATGCCCTTTATTAGACCTAACTCTGTGACCACTGCACCGTTTATGAATGAATGGTCGATGCCATTTATTTTATCTTGCTTAATAACAAAATTGATGAGGTGCTTAAAGCTGAATGATAGACACCCATTGCAGCAGTCGATGAATAGTTTATTTCACGAAGAAAAAGTTCTACCTCTCTTCTTTATCAGCTGATGGGGAAACCGAGAAACGGAACACGTGAGGTTATACGGGAAACCCTCTTCTCAATGGGTTTGTGTACGAAGGAAATCGTTGAGCCAGTTCGACTCAGGGAACTGAGTCTCATTTAAAAGCCAAACTGAACTATTGTAGCAGACTACAACGCTTGGCTCACTGTGCGAACCCACTACAAGCCCATTAAATTGACGGTGAACGAGAAACTGTTTATAGTCTTATTAAAAAAATAGAAAGTAATCAAGTAAGACCAAAGAGACGTCATTTGAAAATACTCTTAACTATTACAGAAATGTGCACATGTTTATCCTACAAATTTCTCATTTCAGTAGTCACAAAAAGAAGTGTATTTTTGTGGTAGGCTATGCAGTCATTCTATATTTGTTTGAAGTAGTAAATGATTTTGTTTTGACTGAATTAATTTCAATATCAGAGGATGTCCTCACAAGTTTTCAACTAATATTTCATTCTTGAAACTTAGGGGTATCAAGGTCAAGAGAAGCTGTAAGTGTCGTATTGAACGTAGCTCGAAGTTAATAGTTTGCAAATATGATTTATCAAATGTGTAATAGAACAGAAAATGATGGACAGCATAGGCCAAGTAGCCTATCGTGGTTTCTGCAGTTTCTTTTCATGGGCGCGAGTGTTCGTTGAAATTGTGACGAAACTCTTTTACTTGCTGAGCAGTGCTTGCTAACTCAGGGTAAGAAGAGGCGAAAGACTGTTACGGTTAGAATTTTCTCTTTCATCAAGAACTTTGACCAAACCCTTGTTATAAAAAAGTAACAAACAATAGATATAGTTCTGTACGTGGTGAAACAAAAATGCCACACAATAAACAATAAATAAATACACTTCGTGTCAATGAGCAGTGGGAAAATATTTTTATCGTTATATTTGTTTGAGGATTTGGGGGCATAAAAATTTAAAAATTCGTTGCTCAGAATTTAACGAATGCCTTAAAAAACAAATTCTGTAACTGATCAAAACTATCATACAGACCAAGGGATGTGGTTTCATAAGGTCTGTGTCCAACAGGAGTAAGGTTGAGTGCTCATTCTTTAAATTTTATTCAGGGTGATAATTCCGGAATAGTGGAGCAATATTCCTAAAATAAATCAAGAAATTTGAAGGTCGTCTGTAAGAATACTTAAAATAAAATATTTTTATACGGATGTAGTTCTGGGAAAAGTACTTGACTGTTACATTTGGTCAACAAATTTTTGTGCCCAAACATTGCAAAAACTTTTCACACATGTACTACTTGCATAAGAGTGTTGATTTCAGCTAATTTGCTACCAAATTTGAGCACGCTCTGTTGTGGATAATTTGAATTAGAAAAATTGGGCACGCTGTCGATTTCTAAAATTGGTTTTGCTGAAATTAAAATACGAGTTTCTCATTACACTGAAGTCCAGTTGTAATAAATGATTGCAACATAACGTTGCAACTTCTGTTTGAAAAATAATGAATTTATCTAAAATTGAGGAACTGAATGTGTGTGGTGAAAATGATCTTGACAGTATTTAAAACATAAATTTTGAGGCATATATTGGCTCTTTGCTTTTTTATAGAACTTGGATGTAATACACATTAATTTTAAAGTAAAGAAATGCCA
>JACJUY010003491.1:22788-37712 GCA_014220935.1 Platorchestia sp. MABIK
AATTCCGCCTACCCTCCTGACCACCAGGGCTTTGGTAGCTACTGCTGCGATAGCAGCTCCGTGGGCAGCAGCCCCAACGCCTCGCGCAGGGTCAGCAGCGCCAGTGTGGGGGAAGGAGCGTCCTCTGCACACAGCACGGCTGGAGGCGCTGAACACGACCCGGGTAACTGCCTCGACTTGCACTGTTAACTCACTTGAGCTCAATTACAACCTTGACTTACACTGTTCATTTTACCGGGCTCAATTACTACCTCCACTTTCACTCCCTCACCAGGGCTTAATTACTACGTCGATTTTCGCTGTTTATTCACCAGGGCTCAATTACAATGTTGGCTTACAATTAACTAATGAGGAATCGAGCAACTTCTTGTCCGTATACGCTGTAAACTTGCCCTGATTCCTGTAACTTCCATCTACTTCAACCCCATGCATCATAAAATCAACCTCCCAACTTGATTCGTTTTAAACATCTATATGGTACATAGTTCTAATGCTGTTCTCACTGTTGTTCAGAAGATTAGAGAAAGTGTAATTATTTTCATGGGTACACTAAGAGTTGGTTGGCGTCTATGCGTTTCAGGATAGACCTGTAATGTTTGAGAGCGTAATTTTCCAAACGTTTAAGATGGATTGATTTAAATGGATTTATTTCATTGCTTAATACATCGCGTCTTGCGTCCAGCTATGGAGATCTGGCGACAATCTCTGATTCATCTTATTCTGCCAAACAGAATAGCAGTTCATGATTGAGGTTATATTTTAGTAAAACACTCTCCATCATATACGCTGGATTTTGTCACTGAGAATGTAAATGTTAAACCTTCTCGAGTATCGTTGAAAAGAAACATCAACAAATTTCTTGTTGACAATTTTGAATTACTGACGTTTTGAAAGTGTTGTTACGACGTGTCTGAGGTGAAGCTGCCCGGCAGGTGGTGGCTGCCTATCCACAGCCTCAGGGTCACCTGGGGCGTCCCTGCTGCTGTCGTCGTCCTCTTCCTCGAGCAACTCCTCGGCCGCCTCGCCCTACCGCCTCACGCCTGACGCCTGCTGGCTGGGCCACCACTACCGCTCTGCCTCCCCGGTCTGCTCCCCTGCCTAGGGCTTTGCTTTAGCCTGAGCTAGAGCATTCAATTGGCTTGAGCTTGAAGTAGGGCTTTTGCTTAGGCATGGGCTCAAGTTTGAGCTGGAGCATTTAATTGGACTGTTCTTTTTGATGATGAGGATCATTTATCTTTTTTCTGTAGTGGACTGCCAGCAGCAGTCTAATAACATTTCAGTTTTAAATCTGCAGCAGATTTTGTCTGACTGAGTACTTGCTTGACTTAGACTGGAAAGGAATTCACTGTTGGTTGTTCTTGCTTACTTTAATCTGCATTGAAACCATTAAGCCTTTTCTGTAGTTCACCTTTGTTTGCTCATGTTAACTTCGAAGGTAGAACTTGCTTATTAGCATGTGCTTGAACTTTCTGCTAACCTATTTGGCTATGGTGCAGTCTCGAAATTTGAGCTTTTTCTATGTAATGATTATCAAGAAATTGCATTATTTCTACCGAATGCCCTATTGTTATTTCTGAACAATATTTTTTACAAGTGAAAAAATATTTCCATCGTTTTAGTGAACAGTACGACATACTTGCACTAGTAATATTATTCGTATTAAAAATTTGTGTTTTGAGTCATCTCTCGAAAATAGAGTATTATTTTAATTCTTTTCAGTATTGGATGATCATCTAATTTGGCTTGGGCTTGCAATTAGTGATTTGAAACTTTTCAGAATCAATCCAATTCTAGCGCATCCGTCGATCTAGAAACACTAATGTACCCGTGCCGTCAAAAATCACAGCAATCCTTCAGTTTACCAGTCGAGCGGACCTGTGATAAAGGCTTAACAAGCTCTCTAATTTTCCGATGCACACGCAAGCGAATAGAATGAGTGTATAATTTATAAATTTTAGAGTATCTAACGCTGTCTAAATGATGCGTTTTTTTAGCAGGGGCTGTAATTCATCCGGGAAAATTGTTCAATATTTGGACTGTTAAAGTGGGTGTCTTTTCTTTTTGTGATCCCTCAGATGTTTAAGGATGATATCGCACTGAATTTCACACAAATGAATAAGTTTTCCCGAAAAAAAACATTCTTGAAAAGAGGTTAAATGCCCAGTTTACTGAGTAAGAAGAGAGACAGGCAAATTAACTACTAAATCAAAGATAGGAAAAACTATATTTAAAGGATACAACTATTGTATCTGTGGAAATTAGCGCTCCCAGGGGGAAAATGTGAGGGCCTGAGCTCAAAGTTAGGTAGGCTTTCTTTTTGTTGAAATAAAATGTTTTTGTTATGTTGAGAATCGTCATTTTTTGGTTCACTGCTGTCCTGTTCTTCAGCACCTACTACTTTCTTCTTCGAGTTTGATCTTGTTTCATAATCTTCTTTCTCAACTCACTGTTTCTATGCCCTTTCTGCATAGATTCCGCGTTCCCTTAACTCCATACTAAATGGTGCCTTCCTCCTTTCTCTCTTTGGATCGCCTTTGTGGCGGAAAGGGAGGCTTAAACTAACTACTAATCTAACTATATTTGAGGAGATAAACCTAAAAAAATCTTTCGTTTAATAGACTATATTGAACACAGGACAGCGGCGCCTCTGACACCAGCGACACCATCGGAGGACCTTCCAACCGCCCTCGTCGCGCCTCATCTTCCTTCTCACCTTCCCCTACCTCCCCAACTCCCCCTTCCCCCCTCCACCGCCGCCCCTCTCCAACCCTCAGCCACACACCCCCCCCATCTACCGATGCACCAAGTCTGCCACCTGCCTCTGGGACATCCGCTACCGTCTCGACAGCGCCTCCAGTCATCGCTTCAGGTGCTGTGAGCAGGTCGAGTAGAGCCCGTGCCTCGTCCCTGCCGTGCGACTTGCTCCCTAAACTGCCCGAGGAGGGAGCAGAGAGGGACCACAGCTGGGAGGAAGGGACCGCTGAGGGACGTGGTGCGCTACTGCCTTCCGTTGCCCCCGAGATCCTCAGGACGGCGTCCGAGAGACACCAGAAGGGCCTCATGCATCCTTGGATTTATCAGCTGCTCACGCAGGTGCGGCTTCAAATTTATGAAGTACACACGAGCGATTTTGCTATCGTTGCGACTGGTTTTTAGTTCAGTCTTTTTCCATGTAATTGTTTATGATGCAGATCTGAAATTTAATCCCCTCAGGGGATACAACTCTTGTTTCTATGGAAATTAGCACTCCCAGGGGGAAAAAGTGTGTTATAGCCCGAGCTGAAAGTACTTAATCTTTTGACTTAATGTTCTGGCATTCTCAGGGGAAAAATATGAGGTCCTGAGCTGAGAGTTAAGTAGGCCTTCTTTTTGTCAATATAAAATGTTTTTTGTTATGTTAAGGTTTCTCAACTTACTGTTTCTATGCACCTTGTGCATAGATTCCGCGTTCTCTTATCTTCACACTAAATGGTGCCTTCCTCTCTTTGGGTCGCCTTTGTTGCGGATAGGGGAGGCTTAAACTAATTTCTAATCTAATTTTTATTTTATGTCATGTTAACCAGGGAGAGGTGAAGCTGCCTCCCTACCTGGAAGAGGAGGTGACACCATCGTACGCTACCTTTTGTGACTTCTACCGGCCTCTGCGGCAGCATGTGTATGCCATACTCTTCAATCTGTACCATCTCACCTACACCATCTCCAAGAAGAGTGAGTGAGCCTGCTGAAATTGACCTGCGTTCAGAGATTGCGTTAAAGCTCTGGGTATTTGTATAGAATTTTAGTGAAAGAAGTTATTGAACTACTTGTAGAAGTTCTCGAATTCTATATTGTAGACTCTGCGTCAGAGTGTGCATGCTATACTCTTCAATCTGTACCATCTCATCTACACCACCTCCAAGAAGAGTTAGTGAGCCCACTCATATTTACCTGTGTTCAGAGGTTGCGTTAGAGTTTGGGATATTTTTGTGTAGATTTTTAGTGAAGTTTAAAACGATTTGTTCAACTTCCAGAATTTTATGTCGTTGAAGGGCCGGGCAGAGTGACCTTCGTTCATTTGGTTTAAACTATTTGATTATTCTTCAAATTTAAGGGGACCATTTCCAAAAAATCCTAGATTTTTTTCTATTGGACTCATTGGTCGCCTTAAAAACATGGTTCTACGTGCAAGTGCATTTTTGAGCTATTCATTATCACAATTTCATGGTCTTCCTTTAAAGTCACCAAGTGTATTTAGTAGCAATTGAAACTGGGACTGATCCCTAAGGACTGGGGTTCCTAGACAGCTGTTAGTCACTTATGTGTAGAATTCTTTTGAAAGTTAATCTTTGCTACGGCAGTGCTAAGGTCAAATATTTAATCTGCTGGAAGATTATTCTAGATTTAGCTAGAATTTTTTCTATTGAATCCACGGTGGACAAAAGTAGCTTAAGTTGTACGCAAGCAGAACTTTTGCTTCAAAACTTTTACAAACGTCTTCAATGCTCCCTCCATGCAGAAGTCAACCTAGTTTTATGTTTGGCTATCGTTAGTAAACTGCTGTGGACTTGTTGACCTTAAACTTGAACAGTTGTGGATGGTCTGTTATGCTTTAATGATGTCGAGTAAAGCCCCGTACACACATTGCAACACGTCACTGCAACTCGTCGCCGTAGTGGCGTTGCAGAGCAACCTCTGCTGTACACACCGGCTTGTTACAGCTGCAGTCAGTTGCCAATAAGCTTTGAGCAGGTGAGCATGTCTGACGACAATCTGCTTTGCGAAGCGGCTGCGTTCTGGAGCGTGGAGTGCGTCATCGGCGCTATAACCATCCTCAATGCCTGCTAAAATCGAACTGACTTCGTGCGCCTGCAACAGCATTCGGGCTAGCTGAACTTTCGGTTCATGATGCTGCATCATGTTGCTGAGCGGTCAAAGAGCGCTCGGCAACTCGTTCATGAGGCATGATGCGCAACAAGTTGCATGGTGTGTACGGGGCTTTATGAAGTTGACTTTGAGTTGCGACTAAACTACCACTTTTGGGAGTAAATTTGTATCTCCAGAGTAACCTAATTTATCGAACATTTTCATCCATTTATAATGACTGATTTCTGACTCTTTTTCAGGCAATAAAAGCGATAAAGATGATGGGTCATCAGAAGTACAATTGCGGCGCAGCAGTACGAGGGTGTCTTTCAATCCCAACACGGTGGTCATCTCAGGTTCTGCCAGCACCCCTTCTGATGATGCTTCTTCCTCTGAGATTTATTCTGCCGAATCCCCTTGTGGTCGTAGTTCTCCTAGTAACCTCAGCGAGTCTGCAGTCATCGACTGTCCAACAGAGCAAACAGAGCCATTGACAACCACTGAAGCTGATTTGGCCGATGTCAGGTCTAAGGCTTCAGTCGTTCCTGATGTACAGTCTACTGAACGCCGCATCTCTTCCGCTCCAACAGCCTCGCTTGACTCGGGATCTGATGAAACTGAGTACCAAAGACCAGTTCATTTTCCTGCTGCACCAGCGGCAACCGATGAAAGGTCAGAAAGTGGGAAATCTTCACTTCCAGTGTCTGTTGTTGTGACTGATTCAGTTTCTATTGCTGATGAATCGTCTATTGGCGCAACTTCAAGTTCTTCTCTGCGTGACACTGCTGAACTCGCTGGCTCAACTTATGACTCTGATGTTAATGTAACCGCTAACCCATCTAAGCCTGCCACAACTAAAACAACAATGGTACTCACCAAAGACGGATCATTTCAACGTGAGGAACAAATCTCGTCATCTCAGCATGCTTCTGAACCTGGTGCTACGACTGCAGTTCATTCCTCACTCGTCCAGAAACCTGACCAACATTCCTCAAAACCTGATCAATATTCCTCAACTTATGGCCTACCTGGGAAAGATTCCTCCACAACAGGGAATGAGACACCGTTAGTGGTGATAAGGGAGTGGGTGTACAGCGCCAGTAACGTGTACGAGACGCCCTTGATGGTGCCTGCTGTGCTTCTGTCGTGGCCTGTGCCTACCGTCAACAGGCTCTGGTTTGGGTGCAGCAAGGACGACAGCAAGCGTCGTTTGCGGGCTTTTTTGTCGTGCCTGCGCTCGGACGCTCCACTCATGCTGCAGCCGTGTTGTGTGCCGCCCAGGCTGCGGCTTCTTGCTGCCGTCCTCAGGTAAAAACACAGGGCTCGTGAATGGCAATGTTTATTTTTGGACTGCTGTCCTCGGGTACAAACACAGGGCACGTGAATGGCAATGTTTATTTTTGGACTGCTGTCCTCAGGTACTAACACAGGGCACGTGAATGGCCATATCTCTAATTTTTTGGATTGTATCTCGTAAAGCTAAAATTTATTGTTTTTCTTTTACTTGAAGACAATGTTGACCACTGATGGAATCGCTATGTGTTGCAATGCAGTTGTTGGTTAGTTTTGATGCTTTCCAGTAACATTCTTTAAAATTTCTAAATGTGACTATTAGTTTTTGCTAAGTAAAAAATTAAAATTGAACAGAAGTTTGAGTTTGAAGTGTTAATTAAAAGTCAAACCAAGGACGTATACTGGCGAGCCTCACTCTGGATACTCAATGCAGTATCAGTCGAAAGGACTCATTCTGCTACTAATTACCGATAATTTAATGAAAAGAATATTTATTTCTACATTGAGTGCTCCACTTGCTTCAGATTTACCGAATTTTTATTGTTTAAATTCATTAGATAAACCGAACTTTTAATTTTCAGCAGGTTTGAGCTGAAAGTTTCTATCCTCGTTATTATCCCTGAATGGTTTGCCCAGCTACTGATTGCTGTTCCAGTAATGTTCGTGGCAGGAAGTTTTTGATTTGAGGATTTTTCAGGCGCAATTTTCTGTTTTTTCTCCTCAATCCCTCTCTCATGGGTTGAGAAAAAGAAAGCGTTAGTGACCTCTTGTGCGGCGGGTGGTCAAGTTTGAAGTCCAAATGTTATCGCTGGCGTGACTGCGTAAGTTACCTGACCTCTTGTGTCACGGTTAGTCTAGTTTGTAGTAATGAGAGCAACTGGCGCTGGTCAGGTACCTGCTGAGCAGCAGCGAAGGCTGCGCCCTCACTCGCCAGGAGCTGGACGCGTTCCTGGTGACTGCGTTCTCGGGCGTGCTGCCCCGCACCGCCTTCCTGCAGGAGCTGCAGCTGCCCTCCCTCAGCAGCAGGGGCGTCCAGGTCTGTAGACGCTCTTCCACCTCCTTCTGCTGCTAGGTTGCTTGTGCCTCTGTCGCTTTTTGTGTTGGAGAAAGAGGGACTTTTGTGTATAGACTACCCCTCAGGGGGATACAACTATTGTATCTATGGGAATCCCTTCAGGGGGGATACAAGTATTGTCTCTGTGGGAATCCCCTCAGGAGGACACAAGCATTTTATCTAAGGGAATTAGCACTCCCAGGGGAAAATGTGAGGGCCCGAGCTAAGAGTTAGGTAGGCCTTCTTTTTGTTGAAATAAAAGTTTTTTTTGTTATGTTTAGGACGCTTTTTCTCGGTTCATTACTGTCCTATTTTTCAGCTCCTTCTACTTTCTTCTTAAACTTTGATCTTCTTCATAATCTTCTTTCTCAACTCACTGTTTCTATGTCCTTTCTACATAGATTCCGCGTTCCCTTGACTCCATACTAAATGGTGCCTTCTATCTTCTTCTCTTTGGATCGCATTTGTTGCGGATAGGGAGACTTAAACAAACTAATAATCTAATCTGTGTATAGACTGCCTGGTTGTGTGATTGGCTTGCCTTTTGTGGGTGAGGGTTGCCTGATTGTGTGTGTTTAAGCTGCCTGATAATATATGTTTGGACTACCTGATTGTGTATGTGTGTGCTTCCTGTTTGTATGAGCTATCTGTCTGTGTGTGCATATGCAGTCTGTTTCAGTGTATTTTTAAACTAGTCCTTTTTTTTGTTTGAGTTTTGAAGTCTTCCCACAGCAGAAGCAGAATATCTCATTAGTTACAATTGCTGCTACCTTGTGTTCATTTTACTTACACGGAGCAAGAAACTCACGAGTCATTAGTTCATGTATTCTTCTTGTGTGCTCAGAGCAACTTCCTGAAGGCACGAGATTTTTGGATGTTATGCATACTTCACAGTTGAGAATGCAAATAAGCTGCGCAGTTCCGCAGTCAAACCTCAGATTACGTAGTACTGGGGATCGTTATTTGTCGTATGTCCAGTTACTTTATAAATTCTTCATGTAAAAAATGTAAGAATAAACGAATATATGATCTTAGAGATAAATTTGCACGTTGCAAATTTCTTTCTCCCCATGTTTCACCAATGTATGAAGTCTAATACTTCAACTGAGGATGATTAGAAGAAGAAAGAGGGCCTAAGTACAAAATCTTCAATGTCTAAAAATTTTGAACCAATGTATAAATCTTTATTATACTAAGGCAAATTAGGCGGAATCTTATTTACACCTGATTTGGAACCTAAATTATATTCAATTTGCCAGTAGACAAGCTGTCACTTTGTGTAGGTTGCAAGCTTGCTGATGGCTGGGGTCGAAACTGCGATATTTGCCAACGACGCGTGCGGGGGTCCCTTGGCTTGGTGGCTCGTCACCCCCTGGACCTTCTTTGACGGCAAGCTCTTCCACTACACGCTTCTCAGGGCCTACTCCTCGCCTTCTCTTCTCGAGGTTTACCTTCTGCAGAATCTAACGAATTTGTTTTGTTTTCAGTGATTGATTTTATGGATGTTAAACTTTCAGTTTAAGAAATTTAGCTTAAACGGCAAGTTCGTCCACTGCACGCTCCTCAGGACAAACTCCTCGCCTTCTGTTCTCGAGGTTTGCCTGCTGCTTTTTACTGTTGCAGAATCTTATAAAATTATCTCAATTTCAGCGATTGATTTATGGAAATTAAACTTTCAATTTAAGAAATTTAGCTTTGACGGCAAGCTTTTCTACTAAATGTGTCTCAGGGCCTACTCCTTTCTTTCTTTCCTTGACGTCTGTTGTCCTCTTTCGTAATTTTTTTAAATTATAAGGATTCTGGGATTTAAATCGAAGAAATGATTCAGATTTTAGAAGGGATTTGAGAGTAAAAAATGATTAAAGTCATAGAAATGTTGCATAAGATGAAATTGCTATAATTGAAAAAATTACTGGGCTTGAAAAAGAAATATTTATTCAGCTTCTTCGTATTTTATTGACACAACACTCACACCCATCCGCTCTGCCTTCATACTGCGGAATCATACTCACTTTATCAATATCAATCAATTGAACAAAAAATCAGCTCTGTACCTGTTATAAAACAAATTTAACAACGGTACTGACCCACCAATCACTGTCTCACCTTTGGGAACGGCAAATTCATTCACTTATGTACTGTTCTGCAAAGCAATGTACCGCGCAGAATTTCTGACGCACGCTGTTGTGTTATAAAATGATTAGTTCTAAACTGTAGCGCCAGCGCTAGGACTCTGGGACACAGGTTGACCTATGAAGTGGGCACGTCACAGCAACCACGTTGATTGGTAGCGACTGCGTGCTCTCGTCCGTCTCTAACACATTGACTGCGATGGGTTAAACTGAAGTTCAGTATTCAACTCAAATTTAAATTCAAAAGTTGTTAGAAAATTTATAAATACCAAACAGTAACTGGGCCCATTGAATACTATTAATTTAAAAAAGATTGTTAGAATTTATCAAACTACCCATCAATGGGTAGTTTCGCACGCAACGTGTTAAGTCTGTTTATACTGTCAGGAGTTTTGTGCTGGAACCTGATGCTGTCTGTTGTGCGAAACTGTGTAATGTTACCTCTCAGTGTTTTCAATTATTTAAATAATTGTTTAATAACTATCCATTTTTAACAACGACCCTACGCATTATATTTACAAAAGACTTCAAAAATAGACTTACGAACGTTTAATCTGACACCTGGGGAAAAAAAAAGTTTTAATGGCCGCGTTCACTGGCCTACAAGACTTTGACATCTGACAGAAAGAAGAAAAGCCAAGTGCCTGATGACCCAATCTTTCAAGAACTCAGCTGCTTCTCCGTCTAGTCCTGGGCTCGACCCGACCGCGTTTTTGTTAAGGCCAGCTTTGCTTCCTCTCTCACAATCATTTCATCGTTAAGTTCCCTCAACACTGGCGTTCTCCTTCCGTCTGATGTCGCCACCATCACTGCTGCCCATCATCCTTCAAGTTTAACAATTGATCAAAATATTCTGACCATTGAATCTTGATCGCTGCGCTTCCAGACATTATCTCACTCTCATTCTCCCGCTGTGTCCATTCCTCTCCTCGAACTCTTTTCGCTTCTTTCTAGAACATTTTCTTTTTCCGATCAAAATTTACCACTACCTAGTCTTCTACCCCACATCCACTCTACCTCTCCTTTCCTTTCAATCTTTTTCCACCTTGTAGCCCTTCTTTTATCCCTATTATTTTCAGACCCAGCTTTGTCCCTTTCATTTTACAACCGTTCTTCTTATGCACACCCATTTTCCACTCCATTCTTCCGCCCCTTTCTACCATTCTCTTTCCGCCACTAGCCCTTCTTTTGTCCCTATTGTTTTCATGCGCAGCTTTGTCCCTGTCACTTTAGAGCCATCCTTCATAATCACACTCATTCTACCCCCCTCTCTACCATTCTCTTTCCGCCACTAGCCCTTCTTTTGTCCCTATTGTTTTCATGCACAGCTTTGTCCCTGTCATTTTACAGCCATCATATGCACGCTCATTTTCCCTGATTGCTTCCTTCACTTCCTCATTCCACCGTTCACACTCTTCTTTCTTCATTCCGAGGGAAGCTAAAAACTTGACCAACGCTAGAATCTCATGTTCAATTTATGGAATCAACCAACATAAAACAGGACGAACTTTCGATAGTTGAAGCAAATGTCCAAAATATCCTTTTTCAAAACTCTTAAATAAGTCGCATGTATGCGCATAGTAAATAGCCGTTTTGAAATTCATCTAAGAACAATTTTATTTCTACAGCTATTATTAGAATAATTTTGTTATACTTGTAATATTTTGCTTGCTACGAAATATTGGTCCTTTTCATTCATTAGCAATCCCCTTTGGAGGGATGCGACAATCGTACCTATGGGAATTAGTGCCCCTAGAGGGGAAGATGTGCAGTCTTGACCTAAAGTTTTGTTAGGCTTTCCTTTTGTTGAAATAGAATAGTTTGTTATTTGATAACAGATCTTATTTTTAAGGGTGTTTACTGTTTTTTATTCTTGTTTCATAAACTTTTTCCAATCTTGCTGTTTCAATGCGCAAGGAATCCAGTATAGGGACACCCTTGTGGATATATTTCTCATTTCCTTAACCCAGTGGTTTCCAAACTTTTTTGTTTACCGCCCCCTTCTCCGGAAATTTTTTATTTGCCGCCCCCCTTTAAGATCTTGCCGCCCTCTAGTGGTTAATTATATTAAAATTTTATAGCAAATTATCGTAAAGATGAATTTGGTGCATATATAAATTTTTCAAGATGGGCTCCACCAGCGCTTCAACGCCCCCAGTGTGCAGTAGCGCCCACTTTGGAAATCACTGCCTTAACCCATCACCCTCCAGCGTCTCATTAATGGGACGGTCAAAAAAATCACCGTTTTTCTATGGTCACTCAAAATTAAAACATTTTGCTTGTCTAGTAGTCCTTATTCATGTCTCCTCATTCCATAATAACCATTGATTGACAAATTTTCAACAAAATTATAATTTATGCAGCATTGAATTTTGTTACACTGGTTTTTCAGACCTTATTCTATAAAGTCATATTTTTACCAGAAAAATACATAAAAATTTATCTTATAAGATGAAATCCGTGTATTAGGATCCGAACTACTATCTAGGAGTCCAATAAATGTATTTTAGTTATTGTAAAATCATTAATGGAATAAAGGATTAATCGTGTATAATTTCTCTTATTTATGAACTCCGAGCTAACACATTCTGCCTGCGTCCCATAAATGGGACGGTAATTTTTAGCCATCGTAAATTTTCGTCAAACTCTAAAATATTGAAAATATTCTCTTGAGGGTTCAAAGACCATGTTTTCATGAAAAAATTTACATCTAAAAATTTCCCTTAATTCGGCGGCTTATTGGTTAAATGTCATCGAAATGGTGCCTCCTTCTATCCTTTCTTAGGAACACATCTACTGTAGTAAGAAAATGTAATTTTACTTCTAATCTAATTTTTCATTGCCAGTTGTGTGACAACGACTTGGAGTTGGTATCGAACGTAGAGAGCTGCCGCCGCGCCATCCTTGAGAACTTGAACTTCACGTTTGCCAAGGTGTACCCTCACGACTTCCCTCATCCGCTCCACCCTCTCCACCCTGCCCTGAGTAGCGGAGCAGGCACCGTTCCGAGGCACCAACAACAACAGCAGCAGCAGCATCAACAACAGCAACAACCGCAGCAAACTATTCATGGCCAACAGCGTTTTTTGAAAGGACGAAGGGTGAATGACTCGGCAAGACAGCCCTATCAGAGGTCCTGTGTTGGCGAATTTGTAGGAGAAACCCGTGAATGCTGTTCAACTAATTCCTATTATGCCAGCAATACTAGAAGTAGGGAAAACTTGAAGCCACATAACGGAAGATGGCAGCCAAGCTTTCAAAACAGAAAGACATTTCGGCTCCCTAATCTTGGATCTTCCGAGTTTCCGTCGAATTCTGAACGGGTTAATGTTATGGACAGTCGATGTTCTTTACATCAAGCTCATGAAGCTGAAATGGATCGCTCGTCTGGCGGCTGGAGCTCGAACTGCTTTTCCGATGTGCTCAACAGCGACTGTGATCCGTTCCTACCATTCTGCTCAGATATTAGCACCAAGAATGTTCTTCCGTCCTATAACAACGAATGCCTCAATGCAGATGCTCAGCGCGCTGCCATCTTTGGCCATCTCTCTAAATCGCAGAAGTTGCGTCGTCACCCCAGGAAGATCTTGAAGCCTACGCTTGCCTCTGTTAAGGAAGAATGTGAGACATTGGAACCCAAAGTGATCACTGATTTCCCTGCATCGGCATTCCACGCTCCCTGTGAACGCCAGGTAATTCGGCCCCTTATGGATTCTAAATTGAGATATATGTCATACGTTCACAC
This sequence comes from Platorchestia sp. MABIK, assembly GCA_014220935.1. NCBI lineage: Eukaryota > Metazoa > Arthropoda > Malacostraca > Amphipoda > Talitridae > Platorchestia > Platorchestia sp. MABIK. The sequence goes on from JACJUY010003491.1 coordinate 35,855, forward strand.
AAAGTTACAGTTGCTATTCTTGGATGACAAAACATCAAAACATGGTGATTTGTCCTACAGTTTAAGAAAATATGTGTTGATAAATATTCTATAAGCCTATTTTTAATTCAAACTTTTCTTTTGCATTGCCAAAGCAATTCTAAACGCTGTATCAAGGCTAATTAATTATTTTCTTCAATATTCAGTTTCCCCATGAATACTTTCTGTCCAAGTATATTTTTAAATCTCAGCATGTGTTTAAAGCTTTCTTGGTTTTCTAATTTTACTTCATTTCTTAGGTTTTGATGTCAACGAAGGCCAATAACCCAACGAGCGCATTGACAAGTGCTGAGGAGGACTCGCAATTCAGGTCAAGGACTCGCGTTTCTAAAAGAGGCGCGACGAAGAAGACTAAAAGAGGCTCTACCTTAAATGTGCCTCCAATAGCTCCTAAAGATGGGAAAACGAGCACAGCGTCATCTGTTCCGAAAAAAGTAATTATTTTGTGCAAAGCAAGAAACGAGTCAGACACTTTTAAGGAGAGTGCTTCTCGTATCGTGGGGCGTGAGCAATTCAGATGCAAGGGCACTCGCATCCTGAAATCCGAAATTCCGCGAACTCGAATGAGCCCTGAGCTTGGAGACAGATCCTCAAATGAAAGAACTATTGAGTCACCTGAAGCATGCGAGAATACGCTGACTCCAGCAAACCCTGTGCACCCGGGCGATGCCACCTGTGAAATTCTGAGAAATGCATCAAAAGAATTCACAGTTTCTGAGGGAAGTGTTGTGGACGAACCTCACTTCAACTTTAAGAAAGACTTCGAGATATTACCCAATAATAGTAAACCAAAGCCCATTGAGCGTAATTTTGAACCAAACCCAAGCGAGGCAAAAGAGACTAAACAGTGCGGAACAAAAGCCAATAATGAAGAACACAATGCGAGTAGGTCAGGCCTAAAAAAACCTCCAGCTTACAAAACTGCTTGCATTGAAGCGGAGAGTATTGAGCAAACTAGGAGCGTTCGTTTTAACCGTGTCAAAGACGCCAAAAGAAAAACATCAGAAATTCAGCCTCGAAAGATGATAAATTGTATTCCTGAAATTCAGCATAATGCCAGTCTAGATGCTTGTATGCACAAAGCTGACATGAGCTCAGTTTTTCTAAATAATTGTACTGAAGCATCGAATAAATATAGGAGCAATCTGTCTTCCTTAAATGAGCAGAATTCTTCTGAAGAAGCACTCGGGGAAGAACTGTCGGTTGCAGAACAACCGACTGACGAGACGGGAATAGTAAAAGGTGCAGTAACTGTAGAATTACTACCATTAAAAGAACCTTTACAATTAGAGGAATCGTTATTACCTGAGAAACCATTACCAACTGAGGATCCTTTACCACCTGAGGAACCGCTACCACTTGATGAAGTAACGACACTTGAGGAACCACTGCCGCTACCTGACCAACCACTTAGTGAGAAACGATCATCAGATCGATCACTTGCTGGAAACTTGGAGTATGGAGAACGAGTGACTGCAGCGTCAGTAGAGCTGCCTGGTTTGTACCTACACCACTCATTTGACGCGGACTCGCCGCGCTCTTTTGATTTTCTCGACGGGATCCGCGTCGAGTGGGACGAGAACGGCAACATGGTCTTCAAGAAGGAGCTGGTGACGGCTGAGGTTGACGCGAGGCAAGTAGTGATGGAAGACCACAGTGACAATACTTCTGTGTGTAGTGAGAATGAAGACAGAGACCAAGTTCGTGATGAAAATGAAACATCTGAACGTCTGGATAACACCCACCTGGCTTTGGATGAAGAAAATTTTTCTTTGGATGGTGAAAATTTGTTTTTGGAACATGAAAATTTGCCTGTAGA
>JACJUY010003491.1:63418-74601 GCA_014220935.1 Platorchestia sp. MABIK
CCTCCAAGCGTGAACGTCACAAAGCTTAGACTCGAAGCACAGAACAAAAATAATAATAGGAAGCTCTTCAATTTTTTCAAGCAGAAATCATCTGGACGTGGAAGCCCAGGTGCCTAGTCGGAGTCTCTTCCCTACGACGAATGTAATCGATCGTAAGTTAGAAACATGAGAAAGAAATCCATTTGTAAAGCGTTTTCTAGTGGTGTTATTTTTGATGCCGAGTTGACATTTTTCAATGTTTATCTTCAGACTAGAGCACTACTCAGCTGACCTTAGTAAAACGGTCCTTTCGGAATTTTAATCTACAAGCTTGCACTCCGCTGTGACTCAACTCGTAAATTGTACTTAAGTTTACTTTTATATTATTTTGTTGAACTGTTGATCTCAACTTCATGCTCCAGTAAAATCTTGAACATTGATTTTCAAGTAAGGTATCGATTTCGACACACGTGAGCGTTTTATATTTTACTTTTCTTTTAGAGCGTTATCTAGTAAAGATGGATTTGTATCGTTGTCAGTTCTGGATAAAATATTCTATCACTCTCGTTCAATTGCGACCACAAAACGCAGTCCGCCGATGAAATTGGATAATCGATCCCAATTAGACATACTATTTTGATGTTAATTGTTCGCAGTTGGCATCATTTATGTAATCATAACTGACGACCACTGGCGTACTGACAATTTACCTGTTATAAGTTTGTGTGGGGGGAGCTCCGAAAAATTGATTGCATATTATCATTCATGAGTGTTAAAAAGTGTTGTTGATCGTTTAATCTAGTTAATTTTTGACATAAATTTTGCTGTTACTCGGATAAATCAATAATAACTTAAATCTCACTAACTGCGGAAATAATTACTAAACGTGATGTGTTTTTTTTATAAATGAGCTATCATTGGAGCTGTAAATCATAGTGTGGATCAAAGTTAAAACAATTTCTAACATGTGATCCTGACAGTTGATATGAACCTTTGGTTTTGACCATAAGTTTCGTTTTGATTGGTAGTGATTGTGGGTGGTTCTAATTTTTTTTAGGCAAAACGCTAATGTGAAAATTCCACAGCCGTTTAGTCGTGCAGCTGTTCAATAGAAATACACAATATTCTCTTCTCTGCAATGTGTGGAGAGATAATAATACGTTTTGTACTTTTGTATTGCAGAGCCTTAGTGTAATTGTAGAGCTGTTTACTCGTATCTCAATTTGTTCGAGTGTTGGGATGAGCCGCGTATTTTTACAAAGCGTTTTTAGTTGTTGGGACGCACAAATGTGAATATGTCGTAATCAAATTCGTAGGCCATGTACTGAAGCTTCCTATATTTGCTGTGTTACTTTATACATTGTGCTGTGATTGTTTCTAAGCTCGTGTCAGAAAATAGTTTACCGGTAAGCAAGACATCAATATGCAACTCGGTTGTTTAACGCAAAAAATTTGTTTACAGCGTTTTTCAGGAGCTTGATTTTGGAATCGTAAATAGATTTGGGACGAGCTATTGCCATGTTCACTAATATAACATTCTAGTTATAAATAAAATATAAGCATGTAAAACTTAATGCTCAAATTCACGTGCCTTTTAAAATAAATGTGATTTTTAATTGAAAATTTTATTATTTAGTTGTGCAATCACAACGCTCCTCTCATTCTTCCCACAAGCTCGATGTAAATAATACTATCCCTTTTTCACCATGGATTCCATCCACAGATGAGCTGCATCCAAGCATTGACGCACTTACGATATTTAATAACCTTCATTAGTATCAGTACTTTAGTTAGAATAATATGGCGTAGCCACAACAAGGGCGATTATTTCACGAGAGTGAAGAGCAAAACACCTAGTATGGCCCTTATAAAACAAAAAAACAAGTATAAGGTGTGTTTCCACATATGATGGCCTGCACAAAGAAACGGCTAAAGACGACAAACTGAACACAAAAAACAGTAGTCCCATAAACCTTTTTATTGCTGAGAAAATAATACGGCAGCATTTCTGAGAGCGCCCGTTTTCACAGCGTCGGATAGGCATCGTTTAACACTACCATGTATCCTACGCAGTGACTTCAATAATTTTCCAAAACAGCATTTTGATAAAATGCAATTTTTTTGTCGATTCTCTACTTTACCAAATGATTTAACATATTTTAAGTCTTTCTTTTTTTTTCATTCTAAAATTTTACACGCTTTAATATTTCATAAACGGCGTAAGGTAGTCAGTAACTAATAACCAAGTTCACTACGACAAAACTAATTTCAAAACCTGCTCAAGTACATGCCTACCTGTGCTCTTCAATACCAAGTTATTTCTTTACTTTCACATGAATAGTATAAAACTCTTAGTCCTATAATTAGAATATACACTTTTGCTCGTACGTCAAGTGAGTACATTGTTCAAGTTAGTAAACAGCTACGGCCGTGGAACATGTTTCCTCACCTCTATATTATCATGAAAAATATGAAACTTCAATAAATATTTGAGCACGAGGACGTGGTTAAATACTGCCTTGCGCTTATTACTTAAAATAGTAGTGCACTAGTAAGCGGGTTTTGACGTTGATTCGTAGAAGCGAGTTCAAAATATGAGTAATCGCTAAACGTCATACATCCAAGCCCACTGGTCTTACGCTCAATATTTGACAGGAGCACAAGCAATAACATTGGGACGCATCGTCTCCTGTACACAGTGTCTAATAAAACTGCTACTTTCTTGACTAGAAGCAAAAATTTTTGTTAACACCTCTAAATAAATAAAATTTCATATTTAAATTATTACCTTTAGGTATATGCGTTAACACGTTGACTGCGATGGGTTAAACTGAAGTTCAATATTCAACTCAAATTTAAAGTCGGAAGTTGTTAGTAATTTAATAATTAATAAACCTTAACGGGGTCCAATACGTCCTATTTTTTTAAAATATTTTTAAAACTTTTTCAAATGACCTATCAATCGGTCGTTTTGCAGCAGGAACTTGAGCACGACCCTTCGATGGGTCGTGTCGCAAGCAACGTGTTAATAACGCACACAGCAAGCGCTTGCGCAATCCCGGCCTCTTCGACTCCAGGGTGGACATTTAGATCAACTCTTAACCAACATATTTGTTTCCCATCCACAGCAAAGCAACCCAGCACGGAAAAGGGCTTCATTCAAACGCCAAAAACATTCGCCAAGGAAACTCACTTGAAGATTTCCTTTTCACTGCCATAAAAGTTGTACTTGCGCCGACAATGCGTAGTTGCAGTTGAAGAAACAACGCCGTAGCCCACGTGAAGTTCCGGCATCTAAGCGCTAGCGTCAGACTACAAGTTTTTTAACGCAAATAGTTCGCTCTCCAACTGCTGTACTCGCTTCCTCAGATTCTCCATTTCCGATTGACAATCCTCACAGCTTATCTTTCTCTGTAAGACAAAAAATATTTTTCAATCTGTTAGTATATTCATAATCGCCAGCCATTGAAAGTTAACTTTTTCTAATTTCAAAGAAGATAAACGCTCCTGTATTTTTCGAACATGTTAAATACGTTTTAGAATACGTAATCTTACAGAGAACTGTAATCCTTGTGTTTCCATGACTAAAAGATTTTTAGCACTGCAAAACAGCTAACCAAAACTAGCTTTTCTCAGCTAAAAAAACTACGAAATTCCTGAAACTAGAACGTGTTAGTTATCTGTCAGCCCTTTGCAACCTAATTGTCAAATTTTTAGGTATAAATTGTCTAAATACTCAAGTTAGAGAAATTGTTTACTTTGATGCTAAGGTTAAACAACCAACTATCATGTTGGTTATTTGTCAGCACTAAGTTATGAAATATTTTTAGTGTTATTCACAATTGTTTGCCCATTTGAACGTTAATTTGTCTAACTTAACTATATGGACTACGGTATTGACTATATATCAAAATTCAGGAGTTGATAATGAAATTACAGAGTGCGGACAGAAAACAATTGTGTTCCAAACAGGTAACACATACGAAAACTAATAGACCTGAGAATAAAGTCAAAGTTTTTAGTCAAACTCAATTCAACGTAATTTTTACAGGCCCTTTCTTAATAAAGTATCGAACAAAAACCCTAACTGTTATCAGAGAGTGATAAAGAATTAGAAAAAAATCATTACAGAGACATTGAATTTGTGTAGATGGTTAAACTTCAACTTCTGCTTCTTTACGATTCATTTAACAAGAAAAACCATTTTCATTAACAACAACTCACCACCTTATTCGATGCATCACTGATCAGCCCTGCCCCTTTGTATATAAGCTGGAGAGTTTTGTTGTATCCTGAATTGGTGACTAGTCCATTTTTCCAGTCAGTGTAGACGACATCCCAGCGATGACGATACAGAGAGGAGAGGCGCGGATACACCGCCATTACAGAGTCGTCCCCACACACGTGAGGCGTGACCAGCACCGCCGTGTAGTAGCATTTACGAGGCTCCTCCACAGATATTACCTGCGACCGCGGACCACAGCGCAGCTCCACCTGTGGGTCAAGAAACAGGAGTTGTTTCACTAGTCAAAATCAATGAGTGGATCAAAATTTCAATTTCACGGAACTTGGCGTATCAAGATGGCATTTAAATTTTTGAGTTGAGCTATTAATTTACTACGGCAATCTATCACAGAAACTCAACGCAGGAGTAAATTCGAGTCGGATTCCAGAGTATATGATTCCTGCATCACGTTTGGTGCAAACAGCAAAAACAGGCAACGTATTCAACTCGAGGACTAAAGGTACAAATACAATTAAACCATTCAGAAACACAGGCATACGAACAAATAGCCCTGCCTCTCTTACGGGAGAAACGAAAACAAATATGAAATGGGTTGAAATCTCGTTCTGTGGAAAGACTCTAAAGAGCCCAACGATGAGAGCTTCATAATTCCCAAGACTAGGGGATGAGGATAAACACTCTAAGGATAATTCCCAAATGTAACTCAAAATTCCTACACCCAGTTGGACGATGCAACGTCACGATATGCTGAAGAACAATTTTTTAAGATTTATTCCTAGAGGGCAAACTCTTATGTTCCCCCATAGGTGGAACATACCATACCTTGTGTCAACGGCTGACGCACCAGATGGCCCATGAAAGTTTTACATTTTACTGACATAAAAATAAACGTCAGGTATAGGCAACTACCCACCAAATCGCCAACGTAAAATGCAGTATTATGGGAAAACCGCTAATATTGCTGGACGATGTTAGTACGGGCGTCCCACACCAATGCAACGCTGACTCAAATGGAGATGCTAGATATGCTCTACCAATAATGATGTTACAGTGCACAGGAAAACTGTCAAATTACCTCAGGACAGCTAAAGGGTTACAAGACACAACCTTGATGGAGGTGCGAAATACATGAAAGATTTACAAAAAAAAAAACACTTCAAACCTAGGCCTAACCCAAAATAACTTCGAAAAACATTGAATCTCACAGGCATTCAACAAAGAGGTACGCAAATCTTTGTCAACGAGTTCAAGAAAGTTCTGAAACATTCAAAAAATTCTTACATCAAAGAAAAATGGCAAATTAAATTGGCATTTTCGGTTGGTCTCTGAAACGTTTTTTATTTTTTTTAATAAAATGGTAAATTTTATTAGCATTTTCTTCGCTTCTAAATTTTTAGTAAATCTGCAATTTAAGCACAGCAGACATCTATTTATTCTCTAAAATGTACTGAAGAACAATCCTTTTCAGTGTACCAAGCTAAGGGAGGTCGACGCGAGACGAATGTCTTAGGTATCCGCTCTAGCCTACCCGGACCCTGGGTAGGAGCTTTGCCATGTGCAGAACTATTGAGCTTAGCATACTAGCAATCTAAAATATTTTGTACAGAAAACGAAGGAAATGAGGAGCGAAGAGACCATGAAATCCCTTCATTTATCTTACTTAACTAAGATTGTGGCCAAAAATCTCAATAGGTCACACTCTATAAGTAAATATTGATTTTTGATTATAAGTTAGTGTTAGTCTTCCTTACTACAACAAAGATATTTGAAGAGAAAAAGGATGAAGGCACCACTTAGTATGGATTTAAAGGAACAAGGAATCTATGCACAAAAGGTGTTTCCGCGTAGGGTCCCATGCGTATAGAAACAGAAAGTTAAGCAGGAAGGTACAAGGTAAGAGTTGAAGAAGAAGTCAGAAGTGCTGAAAAACAGGACAGCAGTGTGCCGAAAATTTTGATTTTCGGCTAATTTTTAAATTTTGTTTTGTTTTAAACAAAACAAAAAGCCTTTTATTTCAACAAAAAGAAGGCCTACCTAATTTTCAGCCTCTACCAGTAAAGGTAAAGTGTCTGGCAATATCAAAAAAATTAACTCGCTTACAATGCACTCTAAAGTACAGCCCAGTCCACAAGAATAATGTTACGGTCAAATTAAGATGATTGTACACTCAGTTTTGTAGTATGCAATACTAAATTTCATAAAAATTTATGAGAAGCATACAAGTTTCCTTTCTATGGTAGTTGACAAAAATAAAAGATCAGGCAAGCAAAGCTTCCCTAACCCATAACAGACTCCTACAATCTCAATGCATGTGCCTTAAGTCACCTGTGGAGATTGCCAAAATCATTACCCCATGCGAGATGCAATAGTTTATAGGGAGAGTACAAAATGGGAAAAATAAAGTTTACCTTGGATTGACGTTGCCCAGGTGATGAGTTGGTGGAGCAAGTGCTTCCAGCTTCATATGAAAGGGCTTTGAACTGGCCATCTTCTATTTCCCAGCTCCTCCAAACACTGGCAAAATACGCAATTGAGAACTCTAATATTTGTTACACACATTTCTTTTATGAATATACAGTTGACAATAGGTGTACTGCAGTAATTCATAAAACCATCAACATTTTTAGCCAAGGAATTCCATAACCATTTACTAATATCATTAACAATATAAGAACAAGCTCTCATTTTACACTCAGTTTTCCTTATGCATGAATCGAATATGAATGCAATTTCTTCCAATTTGTCTATAGCACAAGAGGTTTTAGCAAAAGAAACAAATATTATGCTACTAGGCCAAGGGCCTAAAGTTAATAAATAAAGCAATTATGTGGTCAAAATAGCCTACAAAATTAACTTGGGAGATGGGTCTATTTCTTCCAGAAGACCCATATTCGATTAGATGGTTTAAATCTCCCTAACCACAATAAAGGCATTCCAAAGAGGCAGAAGGAAGGCACCATTTAGTATAGACTTGAGGTAATGCAGAATCTATGCACTAGGTGCATAAAAACAGCTAGTTGAGAATAAATCTATAGAGCAAAATAAAAGTTGAAGAAGAAAGTAATTGGTGCTAAAAAAAGAGACAGCAGTGAACTAAAAAAAAAGGTCCATAACAAAACCAAAAGGCCTACCTAAGCTTTATTTCAACAAAAGGAAGGCCTACATAACCTTTAGCTTAGGACCTCACATATTTCCTTTAGGACTGCTAATTCATCTAGGTACAATAGTTATATAAAAGCGGTCCTTTCAAAAAAGCTACAGTAAAAAATCCTGGTGCTAAAAATGAAAAGGGGGATCCTCTGGCTCTAATAAGTCTTGTATTGAAACATTACAGTGCGTAATAATACCTTAGAATTATTTTGTCAGCATCCAGGAATTTTCATCAAAAAAGTCAAAAACAAGATATAGAAAAATTAGTAGTTATTTTTCCAGGTCCATTACAAGAGAAAGTTGAGGAAAATTTTGTAAATAACTGTCAATGAAGAAATAGGGTTTAATATGAATTTACATTTAAAATGAATAAGCCATCTCAAAAAACATTACAAACAGATTAAACTTGAATCATGATATGAAAATGAAGAGACAGCAAAACAATTGGAAAAATTGATTTTTCATTTATTCCATATTCTACTACAGAAGCCGTTTTTCTGATAGGATATCATAGAAGTCTCATCTCATTACTTATTTTGACCCATGAAACCAATACTGTCAGCTGTTAGATATTGAGTTCATTTTAGTGTCTTACTTTTAACAATGTTGAAGCTTAGAATGAATAAGTATTTAAAATCTTTCTAATATAAAATGCTTCTTACCCAAGAGATCGAGTGAGACTGAGTTGGTGAGGTGAACTGCCAATTTCTTTTTGAGAAATAGACTTGAAAAGACAAATCTGGTACTTGTACCTGAAAATATATGGGATTGAATAGAATATGAGTGTAAAGTATAATACCATAAAAATTCCATATCAAAAGAGTATCAAATTAGCATAAAGAATAATGTAATTTTATTATATTGTAGCTTGTCATTGACACAACCTAACTAAATAAATGATTATCTCGAGTTTCAAACAAGCATCCTTTAAAAAAAAGTGACACAGTTTAGTAACAATAAGAAATGCTGATTAAAGAACCTAAATATACAAACTCATATTGATTTAATAGAGGCAAAAGAATAATTTGTCACATGAGGCGAATGTTTCATAAAATTCAATAGTTGTGTCACCAAAGATGAGAAACTACTTGATTGAACCAACAAGAAAATTAAAATTTCACAAAAACTCAGAAATTTCAATGGAGCATAAAATCATAGAACACTAATAAGCACAAATCCACCTGGAAATTTTAACTTTCTAATATTATTTACTGAAAAAGATTTGTTTCACACAAACAAGGACATAAGAAAACTTTTTAATTTCAAGATGTAGAGAATATTTACTTATCATCAGAGAACTCATGGCATGAGTTCACCAGTGGCTGGAGATGAGCAGGCCCGGTAAAATTGTTAGGCTTTGGAGCAGGTGACCGAGGGGCAAAATGATCAACTTCATTACTGCACAGACAACCATGTAAACATTAAATACTCAATGTAGATATGTATACAGAAATTATTCACTTAGATATTCAAATAAATTTTTTAAAATATAAAAATTATTACTCAATCTCCATGGAGTGAAGTCTCACACACACATTGAGTTTGATGTATAGCTCAATACAATACAAGGAGTTATAACTCCAAAGATGGTACGTACAATGCCTGGATGCAAGTACTCGTACAACTCTATTTTCATGCAATTTAAAAATTTCGACCTATGGTTAGGAGTAGAGAATACAAATAGTTTGACCAGACCATACAAAATTGATTGACAAACAGAAAATTAACTAAAAAAAAAATATAAGAGACAAATATTTATCATAAGCGTTATGTCAAAATTGATATCATGTTTAGCATTGTGAAAGCAAATAGTTGGACATCATAGTAAAGAGTTATGAAACAGGGAATTTCTAAACATAATAAAGTTCCATACTACACTAATGGTGCAATAGTTAAAAAGCTAATCAAGAAACTGAGGGAATCTTCTGAAAGTCGGAACTCCTTGTAAGATCACGTAATTTGCTGCCTAAGGAGATGAATGAGTTTACAGCAACCCGTACACACCTACAGAAAGAACAGGAGTTCCAACGCATTTACATCAGTTAAAAAACATTAGAGAATTGCATCAAAGTGGTCTGTATGCCTCCACTCTATGTAAAACTTTTCTTGCAGCAAAACATGCGGAGAACTTTAACATTTTCCAAAGACCATTTAGACAAAGAAATTGATTTTTGAGAATGGATTGTAGGATATTTCTCAAATTTTTTTTCTGGTCACTTATAAATTTTATGTTTTGTTCTGTTGAAATATTCTGGTAAAATGTGTTCTTTGAACTACCTATACTCTTTATACCAAACCAGAGCACTCATCTCACACTAGCTACTGACCAAGAATATTGAAATCAAGCACTTGAAAAGTTTATATTTCACCAAACAAAAATACATTTTCAATCAACTTACCTTGAAGGAGAGACATCACTAGGATTCCAATCAACAACCCTCAATTTATGGCCCCTGACCACAACCAATAATATAACTGAACAGTACAAAGTTGAATAAAAGTTATTTCTAATCTGATTCATTTTTATACAATACTAATATGGGAAAAATTCTACTTATGTAGGTAGATCTCATTCAACCTCAGCACTTAAGAGCACTAAATGCATCTATACACCAAATGTGGGGAGATAATATACAAGAAACATTAAAAATATTTAGACAAGAATATGATGAGGAAAATTCTTATGAGCAATTTAATGCATATAAATACAATGAAAATTTACCTGTAACTTATTGCTTAGCATTTATATTATATTCCCAGCCTACTAAACTAAACATAGAACATACTAACATTAGACCTTCACTGCATATTAAGGTCAAATCAAATTGAAGGCAATATTGCTCTCATTCTCCACTACATTATGCATTTGAAGATGCATACTTGATGACAATGAGAGAGGCTCAACAATTCATAATACTTGAACAGAAAACATGTCAAAACACAACAAAAAAACTAACTTGCTCAAGAGATAAAGCAGACCTGACAGTCAAAATATTTAGAAAAGATATTTAAGTCATAAGAATAAAACAGGGAAAATTAATGTTTTCATTATTTTTGCCATAACTTCTACCTTTTGGCCATCATAGATGCTTTAAAAGTGATCCAATAGTAGAATTCACATGACTGAATAGGTTGTCTCTATATAAATAGCTCTGTTAAATGTAGAAGAAAGATTTTCAGAAAAATTCAAAGGTAAAACAGAGAATATCTATGGTCATCAAATTTTATCAAGAAGCACTGATTCAAAATCAAGAGTCCCAGCTATCTTTACAAGTTTTAGTCAAAAGTCAAAACCTTAATAAACAAAGTTCCCTAAAACACTGAATGGACAAAATAAGCTCAGACACAAAATAGTCTAATAAGCTAAAAAACTAACTTCCCTTCTCAGCCTCAAGAGGTCACAGGGACAAAGCATTGAGACTAAATACAGTCGTACCTCGGCACTCGACCACCTCTATACTCTACCAAAAAATTCGAGTAGAAAATGCATCGGACCTGAAACAGATTTTTGGTACTCGACTAGCCGAGTCGACCCGAACGCGCTCCTCGGCCCTTCTAGGCCAGCGGGCAAGCATCAGTTCGACTCGGACCGCCAGCGGAGTAAGACGTACGCAGTTTGTTCGAATATTTCTTCCCAGGTTTAAACTTTTTTGTGTTGCTCTAGCTCTAGGAAAATTGGTTTCGGTGTTCAAACAAATCGGTGCTCGACCACCACCTCAGAACGGATTATGGTCGAGGACCGAGGTACGACTGTATACTAAAATTGATTCAAATTAAAAAGTTACTTCTTCCTAAGGTTTATCATATC
>JACJUY010003492.1:0-55342 GCA_014220935.1 Platorchestia sp. MABIK
TTTATTTCCTTTCCCGCGCTAGCTCAAACAAGTCGTAAACGAAAGTGGGTGCTGGGGGGATATTACCTAGTCCGCCTAGCACATCATTTCAGCGTCATGGTGTTATTTATAAGGCATTTGAAAAACCAATGTACAAGGTGATTTGTATTTGGATTGATTGGAAATAAAGCATCCTTAGATGCTGATGTTTGTTGATGTCTAAAAATTCCTTAATATAAAGGTTTATATTAAATATGTCAAACAATTTATTTCCACATGTAACACATTAGACGATTTATTACTCAGAACTATTACAATAGCCAAGTAGAGATATAGCATCTTGTCGGCTCTACTAAGTTTGTGGACTTCTACTGCATCGTATGAAGACCACGATGAAAACCTTATTTTATGTTTATATCGTACTCAAGACACCTTGTATCTAATTGCTGAAAATACCACAATTGGTATTCCATGGCTCCCGGGGCCCCCCTTGCCTGCGCTACTGTACGGGACATTTTCCAGCATTGAGGTCTCCACGAGCATTGTATGCTTTTGGTCACTTTGAAGTGAACCTTAACTTCCATGATATTGAGCTAACTGATTTTTACAGTCACAGGATACATCATATCGTGCAGTATAATGGACGCGACATTTAAATGAGATATGACAAAAGATATATGCCCTTCTTTTTCCAACAGCATCGGAGTAATGTTTACGAAAAATGAAAGAAAAATAATTGAAACTGGGATCTTTTCCAGACAAGCCCCGCCACTAATGCAACATATAAATTCACACACTTGTAACTTTCGAAATAATGCACCTATCTACTTCAAATTACTCTCAAACGAAGATTAAAACATTTTTTCGTTTGAGAGTAATTTGAAGTCGATAGGTGCATTATTTCGAAAGTGACAAGTGGGTGAACTTATGTGTTTCATTAGTGGTGGGGCTTGTCTGGAAAAGATCCTGAAGCTGTTTACGATAACTGTTAGCACAAACAATAATACACTTGAAAATTTGGAAAGTAATTGGAGTGGCGTAGAGTAAGAATACTGATCGAAGGTGTTGAAGTGAAAGCTTGCGGCACTTACCGTCTGCCATCAATTTTTTCTCTTAGCTCCAGTGCTCAAGTTTCTCTGAAGTTTCTCAATCCGCCCCGAGCCAACTTGCCGCTGTTCGTCCAATCTAAATTTAATTGCTTTGAACCAGCAATGTCAGGCCACCGAGTCTAAGGAACCTGCTGGTTTCGTTCAGTGAATCGTACATAGCCGCGCTTAGGCAGCTGTACGCAAAAAATAACTGAAAAATTTGCTCGAAATATCCAAGAACTTGGAAGAGATAGACTGACAGTGGTTACTTTTGCGATGAAGTAATCCAGGAATTTTATAAAATATATATTACAACATAACATAAATATCCATTACATGCATTTATATATATTTGTTCATTACTATTCCTCTCTCAGAATTATGCAAACCTTGTAAAATTTCTTCCTCCTAATCTTCTGAACAAAAAATCGAATTGGAGGAGTGATGTCAATTACTGTTCATCTGACCTCGGACAAAAAGCTCTCGGTTTCTGGTGTACTTTTGTGGAATGCGCTTTCCCAGCATGTAAAAACTCTCTAACTGTAAAGAATTCAAGGCAGACGTGTCACGTCATTTTGGATCGCAATAATAGAGGATAACATACGGCAATATTTCGTTGTAAATTCAAAGCAAACAACCTTAAATTCGCCTTAAATTTCGCCTTAAATTTGCTCACTGCTACTTTGAGGTCAGCATTTCAAACTGTAAAACTGAAATACCCATGCATGTTCCGATTAATTTTGTTAATTTCTTACTCTCCCTACTGCGAAAACCACACATTTACTCTGTAAAGCGCAGTCGATTATGAAATCACAATCTAAACTATAATAAGAGGGGTGTCTGTCTGTCTGACGCCAACCTGGAGTGTGTGATGAGCGTATCTGTGAAACAAGCTTCATCAACTCCACAATTTTCAGTGTATTAATCCTTCCCATTCGAGTAGGAACGAATATCACGTGAATTCTTAGGAAATAGGAACGTGTGCCATGTAATTTGTCAATCAGTTTCAATGCATGTAACTCAATGCATGTAACTAGTGTGCACGACCCGTCAAAAATGACGGGATTCAATACCATTCTTGAACAAATTTTCGGGATATGGATGACAAAAAAATAAATCCATCCTAAACGTACTCGCGATGAAAAATATTTTTGTACTTGTGCACTGGTAAAACTCGTATCACAGATACGGTCATTGAAGTTCATCATCTGATAAATTATGAATAAATTCACTCAACATTTCTTTATTGTGACAGACGACATTGTATTTTGACAATGTGACAGAAGAGAATGTAAGTCTGTTAATAAATGTTACATTGGCTTGACCAATATGACCCTGAAGCAAAGATTAACCGCCCATAAATACCAAGGTTCTATATTCAAACATTTTCGCATTGACCATAGTTGCAAACCCTCAAATGAAGATCTATACCCCAACTCAAAAATCCTATATAACGTTGTTAAAAAAGAGCATATTCAAATAATGGGAGCGTTACACATCCATAAACTCAAACCTTTTCTCAACGAAGAAAAATAATAATTTTTTTGCTCTGAAATTATTTACTATAACCGCAGCTTAGAAGTCTGAGGCACCCGCTCGTCCGTTCACTCCGCCCCTATCGCTTGTTGCAATTAACATATAGTATGCAATACTATTACCTGATCTTGTGTCTACATACTCTTGTTGTACAAACTTTATCTCCACTCATCTATAAAAATTCTGTGCTGTGATTTCAACTGGGTCTCCTATAGCTTGAGAATTAGATTTGCATTTAACCAATGTGACTGAACAATTTTTCTGTATATTTTCAGCCTGATGATGATGTTTGTACATCGAAACGTTGCATTTTATAGACTTCAGATGTATTACATTTCAACGATTGACAGTCTTCCAACAAAGAAATGTTGACTGAGTTTCTTCGTAATTTATCACGCGATGAACTTCAACTGTTTCGTTAAGTTTAAAAATTGGAAAAGATGATACGGTCATTATAACTACCCTTGTGAGCGTGACAGAGAAAGGAAGAAACAGACTCCAAACAAATAAACCGAGGCATAATTAGGTAGTGGTAGGACCTGTGGAAATTCCACTGACAATGCCATTGTTAAGCTAGGTGGACCCGGGAAAAAATTCCGTCGGCATTACCGTCAAAATATTACAAATCTTTCACCATGTTTCTTTTTTATCTCATGTATCCACCTCCACATGTTGTTATATGGAAACACAGAGCACATGAAAACCCACATTGTTTTTTGTTATTCTTAGAGTGTAACTCTATCTTTGAGAAAATTTTATAAAAAATTAGAAACTAGCTTATTTCTAGTATTTAAATAGATAATTAAATAATTTTTACTCATTTCATGGTTCAAATAATTTTTTATTTTTAGATAATTTACAGAGGCTGAACATATTCTTCGGTGCACGCCTGATGGTGGGCCGTGGGTTCCAGGTTGGAACTGATGACGGATGAACTCGCAACTAAACCCATTGTGCCCTACCTCTTTATTCCTTGGTTGTTGCTCCAGTAATCTTCAAAGTGTACGATTGTTGCTTTAACGATCTTTCTTTTACATGCACTACGAGAAGTTCGTATAAAATGTCAAGCATATCAATGCATGCAAAGGCATCTTTTCAGGTTACACAGAGGAATTCGGTATCCATGAAACTGTAAACCGACGCGTAACGGACGGACCAACTAAGGAAGGAACAAGCAGAATTATTATATGATGACTACACCTTTTTCACTTCAAATTAATCCGAGTCAAGTTCAATTTAATCCAAGTCAAGTTCAATTTAATCCAAGTCAAGTTCAAATTAATCCAAGTCAAGTTCAAATTAATCCAAGTCAAGTTCAAATTAATCTAAGTCAAGTTCAAATTAATCCAAGTCAAGTTCAAATTAATCCAAGTCATGTTCAAATTAATCGAACCCTAAGTTGAGTTAAAAATTGACATACTCATTCTTAATTTGAGCTTTTTGTGCTAAGTATGTATCTATTAGATGTGATGAGCAAGACAGTCGTTTTTTCTCTCAGCAAGGAATACATAAAATTTTGCAATGTAAAAACAAGTTGTCGTAAAATGTGGTAAGTACCCAGTATCAGGAGGCAGAGTGTGATTCAGATCTTTGAGCGGTGTAAAAGATGCAAGTCAATTATAGAAACTTCGTATTATACTCCTCAGTAATGTTGTTTTAAAATTCTACATTGATGACAGTGTGCAGACATTCAAATATTTATGTTCAAATGGGAATTTTATGTTTCACATACACATAGTTTCGATGATTTATTTACACATATAGATATTTATTTGCGTGAAATTCCACTTTATCACACATATATATAAATCAAATTAATATATATAAATCTGAAATCATGTACATGCAAATACATAAGATTACTACCGGACGATATGTATATTTAATCATTAAAAAATATGCAAATGCGATTCACTGAGTACTAATGTACGATTCCGTTTGATTACAATATATATGAGTACATTACTACACAGATACATTCCTGCATTAGCAAGAAAAATGTTGCCACTGCTCTCTAATCTTCATCTTTCAATGCAGCATCTATCACTCTGTATTTTTCTTCTCGTGTTTTCTTGTATTTTCCTCTCTTTACTCCTTTTCTCACTCCTGCGCGGATATTTTCTTGTTCATCTTCACTTGTTTGATGGTCCGTTGATTGGTTGTAGAGATCCATCTTGAGGGAAGCGCTGATTCAAATTCAATGAGAAACACTTTTCTTCTATACTCCTATATTAGAGAAATCGGTACATAACATACTGAAAAAGGCATTTTTGAAAATTTTTTAAAAACCGATAGTGCGGAAGACAACATTACACACATAAAATCGAAATGTATTCCTATAAATGTATGTAAAATTTGACTGTTATTAATTTGAACTTGACTTGGATTAAATTGAACTTGACTCGGATTAAATTGAACTTGACTTGGATTAAATTGAACTTGACTTGGATTAAATTGAACTTGACTCGGATTAAATTGAACTTGACTTGGATTAAATTGAACTTGACTTGGATTAAATTGAACTTGACTTGGATTAAATTGAACTTGACTTGGATTAAATTGAACTTGACTCGGATTAAATTGAACTTGACTAAGATTAATTTGAAGTGAAAAAGGTGTAGTACACAGGGCCCGTCAAAAATGACGTGATTCAGTACATTTCTTGAACAAATTTTCGTTCGAGTGGAGTTTCCTTGCTTAAGCTTATTGCAAAGGTAACTTAATTTTCTTGTGACAGTAATAAACACTTAGAATAGAGTTTTTTTGAGCCGCAATAGAAGTAGTTATAGCCATTCGAGTCATATCTTACGTACACAAATTCAGCATTACTGAAAGCAACTGCGAGCTTGTGCATATAGAAATATTGTTATGCACAATACCCCGCCGAACTCGGTATCCACGATACGAACTCGAGTACATAAGGCTCTGGATCTCTTTAATTTATTTGAAAGTGACTTACTATAGTGCACTTGTACAACGAAAATGAGTGTATTAATTCATCAGTGAACTCAAACCAAGACCCCCATTGCCAATATATTCCAATTTGTTCTTTAAGAGAGTGACACGAAACAAATAAATATGTACAAACACACGACGGTCATTCTTAGTAGGATGAGTGTTGCTTTTGCCACCCTCCCCTCGCCCTTCCTCGAGTGTTGCCACCGAGAAGATGCCACTCTTTGGGACTCAATCAAAATAAGTTCATATAACTATCGGAAAGTTTAATAAAAAATCAAATTATCACTTAACAACAGATTTATCTGAGGTGACAGTTTGACATAAAAAGAATTTAGAAACCATAGTAGTAAGTATTGGAATAATTTTAAAACACGTTAAATGAATGGTGCTGTGATCAGTTGAGATGCTGCTCATTAATTTACAAAAATGCCACCACGAGTTAGGGGTCAGTTATTTTCGACAAAATCAGTTATTTTTTCGAACTGTTAGTTGAACAGATTGCTAGATCCATGCATCGTTTGCTCACAAAAAAACGGCAGCGTTTTTTTAAATTTGTCAAGCTGCTTTGATCCAGAAATGGAAACCTCATAGTCCATAAAAAGTCTCGTAAAACAGAAACTAAATGTTTCTTGGCGGTTAAATTTTCCCCGAGTGGTGGTCGTCATTTTTCATCGTACATGCAGTTCAATCAATGTATTTTCAAACGTTAGATAAGTGCAACGAGAGTTTGGTCCGCACGACGTTGTGTTTGCCGATCAATTTTGGAGAGTTAGACTGTGAACTTGACACACCTCGGCCAGTTTTTCAGGCGGGATCGCCTGTCCGGCACTGAGGATGGTCAGGTCAGGTGTAGTTTGCTGTGAGACGCCGGCGTGTGAGGTGTGCAGTGCCGCGGCTCCTGTGCAACGGGATGCTGTACCTTTGTACTTTGTACCCGATTCGAAGCCGCTTTGGAACTTCACTCTGCAAGGGTTCTTTGTGTTGTAGAAGTGATCGTGAGTAACGCTGTGATGCGAATTCAGTGTCTTTGATGCTCTGCCTCCAGTTACGAAATACCCTCCCAAACAATCGCCAGTCATGGAGTATCATAAGCATCGTACAGATGTTGTGCCATGTGGGGGTATTCTCGTGTACGTTTGGGTTAGAGTGCATCGTTATAGTATCGCATTCTAGCAGAATAATGAAGTGTTCCATCGTTGCCAGGCCTATCAAAATTCCGACTGCGGACAGCGCTAACGAGCTCAAGTCTCGCATAATTGGCAGTGCTTACTTCAGCAGGAATCTTTCTGCGTGATGAGACTCGAAGCGAAGTTTTCAGCGCTCCGAGTATCCAGGATACGAGCTGGTCGAGGTAAATATTGAAATTGAGCAAACACGTCTCGTGTTTGCTCATCTGAAAATAACACATTAATTAAAAATGATAACCAGCAGGCAACATCAATTATTTTTTTCAGTGCTTCGAGTATCCAGGATACGAGCTGGTCGAGGTAAATATTGAGATTGAGCAAACACGTCTCGTGTAATCGACTTTATTCTGACCTGAAAATAACGCGTAATCAAAAATTAAGACCGGCACGCGATATCGGTTATTTTTGGCATGATCAGTTAGTTTCCGTGAAATGAGTTAATTTGGGTGAAATCAGGAATTTTTTGGGAATCCGTTATTTTCGGTGACATCAGTTATTTTTTCAAACAGTTAGTTTAACAGTGCGCTAGATCCATGTGTTGTTTACAACCTATTTAGGGAGAAAGTATGCTAAGGAATGGGAATTAACACGCCAATCACAATTGAAACGTGAAATAGAACGCGTTTTCATCACGTACTTCAACGACAATGCATAATATAAGTAGGGAAATCATGCCCTCAAAACCGAAGTATTTTTTATATTGCTTATATACTTGAACTTTCCAGCTCATATTGGTCCATGAGGGTTTTTAATTGTTCTCAAGAACATAAATGTAATTTCGAGCTTTTTTGTGCAGAATGTTTAACTCCTATTTAAAACACCGAGTCTCTGGCGCTCTAAGGATCATTTTTATTTTTTCAACAATGCTTGCTGTTGTTCGAAGGCATTTGTGTCATTCTCTCATGACGTACGAACTCTCGAAGCTTATTTCCAAGGAAAAACTTGCCAGCGGTCGCGGAAAACGTTCAAAAAATTGTGAAGAACAATTACTCTGTTCTTACGCAACGAAGTCTTACACTTCGGACGAGGAGGTCCCGGGTTCGCACCCACATACCTGCACGGTACGTTTGTCGGAGCGAGAGGCTCCTTTGCTCACGGAAAAAAACAGTGTTACTTACTAATTATTGCAAGAGAGCCACTTCGATTAAACGCATTGATTGAGAGAACAGCAGCTTCTGCAAGTTAGCGTGAATTATATAACCAATGTTATTAAGTATATTTACAAGAGAGCCACTTCGGTTAAAAAACATTGATTGAGAGAGCCGCAGCTTCTGCAAGGTGGCCTATTTTATATAAATTATATGTTAATAAATTGATTTATGAATTTTTGCTGGCCGTTAATTGAGTCATCGCCAGCTGTGCCATGAAAGCCACTGGAGTTAACGAAAATATTGGTCGAAAAGAATAAAAAAGTTGAGGCTTGTGAGAGTGGGATCACTGTTGCGTGAAAAGTTTAAAGCATTGAAGTTAAAATAATTTCGGATCGTGTATCGTTGCAAATGAGAATAGGAGGTGAGTAAAGAAGTGGAGTATGGAGCAAGAGAGAAGTATTGTGCTACAACGGTTGGCGCATTTCTAAGTTCCAAATTTGAAGATCAATTATTGAAGATTTCTGCTAGACGATTGAGTTGTGTTATGTCAATCTTTCGTCTTTTTTCGAGTCATTATCAGGGCGGCTGTTACGAAACGTCCAGGGAAATTTCCTGACACCTTAGGCAAAACGAACCGTAAACCAATTATTATTTTGAACACAGCGAACAGCGGACTTATAGGCTCCAGATTGCAAGTGAAATATAATACTCAATCATACCACGGATTTCCTGAAGTGTCGAGCAGCCAGGCCTTCTTCAGGTTATCTTCCTCTCTTTGGATCACCTTTGTGGCTGATAGGGAGGCTTAAACCAACTAATAGTAATCAATAATCTTTCTTTAAGTTTTCCCGGGGGCAAATTTTACAAAACTTGCGGTACACATAGGAAGGCGTACTAATAGAAGACTGCATGATGAATGAACAGAAAAAACGAGAGCAGCGATGAATACGGATATGTTCTAGTGAATACAAGAGGAGACAGAACTTAACACTTATCAGTCAGACTGATGTGTTAAACCTGAAGATCATTTGCTCATGAGACGTTGCTTATTTAATGTAGCGCACATCGGAGCCCATTTTTATTTCATCTGTTGGAAAAATCTAATGATGATTTTGCAGCCGCAAAAATGTTCTAATCCACCCTCGGCCTCCCTAGCTAGTTTAGCGATAGACTGATAGAGTGATTAGAGATTTTTGATTGATAGGGTGATTTTGTGGAGTTATCACACGTCAGAAAATGCCTCAAAACTCTAATAATATGTGACACTCGAATGATAGTATGTGATATTTTAATAACGATGCTCTGATAACATGAGCATTTATTTTTTGAGATTATTTGTTCGGCTATAAACTTAAATACACTCGGGGAAAATCTTCAATACGAATAAAATTCAATAAGTTGAGCACAGTTTTCGTACCGTTAACGCAGTTTATGGCCGTTGTACAGCAGTTTGGCGCAGTTTTGAAGCAACTTCAAGCAATACATAAATAAATATTAATATTTATAAGTCTCTGCCTTACTGAGAATGAATGCATCAGCTGGTACACTAGCCATGGCAGTTCACCAACACATCGCAATGACATTCAGTATGTTCCACAAAAACCCGAACCGAATATTTATTTTCCCGTATCAGTAATACCATCATTATCAGTTATTCCTTTTTTATAGGTTAATTTTGAAGGATAATTTTGCTAGAAATTAAATGCTTACGGTATTCTTATGATGGTATTACTGATACGGGAAAATAAATGCTCCGTTCGGGTTTTTGTGGGACATACTGTATTATAAAAAGCGATACCAGCTACTTACGGTGATGACGGAAATTGCCTCTGCAACTTCCCAAATAGATGATGAGTAGCTCGGAGAAGGTCATATTTCATGGCTTATTTTCTCTTATTACTGAGCCAATCGATCGGTCTGCGGCACCGCGACCAATGCATCCTGCATCTCCACCGCCGTGACCTGCGAGGGGCCTGGTGTGCTCTTGTGATGTCTTCACTGAGCCTTACTCGGGCCTGGACAGGGTCCTAAAATCCCGAAACTATCTTGAGGGGACAAAAATGGCGAGACTGTCTCGAGAAAACAAAAATACCGAGACTATCGCGAGGGTACAAAAAATCGGGAGACCATCTCGAGGGTACACAAAATTTAGTGACCATCCTGTTAATGCAAAAATCCCTCGACAATCTAAAAAAAATTACGATGGTCTCGGAGTTCAGGTAAAAAAGGGAATCGATGCATAACGATCAAAAACGAGGTTTCTCGCTTAAAAATGAAATTCAAATGAATGATTTTTAAAAATGCGTAATTAAAGTCAAACCCCCTCCCCGAAAGGTTGAGCTGGGGACCAGTTTCAGTCGCCTTTTTAAGTAAAAGAATAAAAAGATTGCTGATAGTTAATGTCTAGCCCTCTCCCAAAATCATTTGTCGGGGATCCTGCCCCTCCCCCCCGAAATTTCGGCTGGCTGCGCCACCGGTTCCTAACAAAAGCATTCTCAACCTCATGACTCCTGGACTTCGATTTTCATACGCGGCTAATGTCCCTTGTTAAGGATATTCTTGTTTCACAACTAGTCCACCCCCTTTATTTGAAATAAGAAAGAAGGCAAAATGAAAGAAAGGCCGTAAGAAATGAAGAAAATTCAATCTCTCGAGAGTTGATGAGCCCGAGTGCACACGGCTCGTCAAAAATGTATAATGATGTTCGACAAATCACATGGCACACGTTCCTATTTCCTAAGAATTCACGTGATATTCATTCCTACTCGGATCTGTGGGATTATTACACTGGAAATTGTGGAGTTGATGAAGCTTGTATCACAGATACGCTCATCACACACTGCAGGCTGGCTTCGGACAGACAGACAGACGGACGCGGCTCTTATTTCAGTATAATAGATTGCATACTTTTCACTTTGGATGGGGAGCTGTCATACGCTTCGTAATCATAGCGAACATGTTCAAGAATTTATGCTCTTTATTCTGCTCGATGGCTGGCAAATTGCTGAAAGAAAATCATTATTGAAGCAGAATCATTTTCTCCTCTGTTGAATGCCATCTCTTATTCACTAGAATTATTTTCTTGAATCTACCTACGGAACTCCAGCGGATGCTGGAGTACCGTTTTCTTTTTTATGAAACTATTTTTATATTTCTTACGTCAAAAGTAAGAAAGTTCACCACATTTATTCATGGGATCAAATTCATGAGCAGAAAACATATTTTGCCAACACAGTGATCTATTTCTCTCATGATCTCAACAATATTAGTCATCATTGCACAGTAGATTGAGCTAGATATCAATGTGAAGGCTATCTCGTTTCCTTATCCACTTCTCAACGTTTTCCTTTTCGTCCGTCAAGTAGAGTGTTTTAGGCTTTTTCATGTATTTTACCTTGACGCAATATTTCGAGCTTTAATTACGGAGTTCGCGGCTTTTGGTGCTGGCCGCAAGTGCCTGCAGCCGTCTCTGCGCGCCTTATTAGGCCATCCATCACTGAAGACTACCTTCAATTTCTTGTCTCGCGCAAATTATTCCCTAGGCAACACAAGACTCAAGCTGAGGTCAAATTTTGCTCCTTAAAAATTCCTTTCTGTAGATGTTGTTATAAATCCATCGTTTTTAAAGTGATTTAAATCCCTTTCTAAATTTTATTAATTTTTTTTCTCTACATGTTAAAAATCTCTTTTTCTAAATGTTGTTAAAAATTCCTCTTTCTAGATGTTTTCGGCAAATTTTGACGGTCGGACGACTACTTCAAGGCCTCCTACCTCAACTGAAATGGAGATATTAACACCCGAAGAGATGCAGGTCGTAACTTCGTCCATCACTGAGTTGTTTTAGTCCAGTTAAGCCACTTGGACAAGGTTATCATTCTTTGTATGCGAATCGCTCAAAGTTTCCTCGTAAACTATAGCTTGCCTTAACTTAATCCTGCAAGTTCACAGACATGGAATTTAGCATACGCTCCCTAAAATGTTAAGTGTTCAACTTTCTGATTGCAGTTCGATGAATTCTGTTTATTAGCTCTATAAAATGCGCATGTCGTGTCCTCACGACCGTGAACTCAATTTAGAGACAAATGCCGAACGAAGGAAGTCAGCTCCGCACAATGCGCAGGCGGCGTTAGCCTGCCCCAGCATAGAAAGAGGTTGCATTCCCATCAAAACATTAACGCCCAATCACGGATTTTAATAGTGACATGATGGAAGAGAGCGCAAACTTTGTTTTTTGATTTCATTATAATTTGGGATCATTTGTTACATGCTATTGTCTATTTTTAGGTAGAAGCATGGCGCTTTATATTTTCTGAAGTGTAAAAGATGAATCGAATTGGCAACGAGAAGATTAGTATCCTTTTTTTGTATCAAAGTGAGCCACTTTGAAGCTAAATCTTTAGTTAAAATGTCAAGGCAATTTGCAACATTGTTCTCACCACCTCAATCAGGCGTT
This sequence comes from Platorchestia sp. MABIK, assembly GCA_014220935.1. NCBI lineage: Eukaryota > Metazoa > Arthropoda > Malacostraca > Amphipoda > Talitridae > Platorchestia > Platorchestia sp. MABIK. The sequence goes on from JACJUY010003492.1 coordinate 12,293, forward strand.
TTTATTCGTTGATGTTACCAAGTGGAACCCTAGCGAATGACAGCCAGTGTTCTCGTCAGCGCCTCGTGTGGAGATATCGCTGCTCGCATGCGCCCGGACACACTTGAAGAAATCAGTCATTCTTGTATCCTGTCGGATGTGGTTTGGCCGTTAGCATATGTCTTATCTATTTCTTCTGTTTCTTTCTTAAGATAGGCTTCTGAAGAAAACAAGCGACCACTAAATCAAGGAATTTGGCACGTTTCTCATGTGTGTGGAATAAATGTTATCGTTTCTCATGTGTGTGTAGTAAATGCTAGCGTTTAGTAGTGTCAACTCTGATGTTTGGATGAAGAATTATGATATTTTGCTTATTTTATCTGTTGTAAAGCAGAGCAAGTACTTGTAAACATACCAAGACAAATTTTGGTTTCAAAGGTTAGAATATGTCTCCTAATTGAAGTAGTTTTTAATAATTCAATTTTAATTTCCATTATTGAAATGTATTTTTAATATTAAAACCGATACCTACGAACAAATATCAGTCTAGATTCACGTGGCTACAGAAATGATGCATTTGCGATAGAGTCCCAGTCTAACTTTTTCGCCGTCTGCGTGCAGGTTTTTCGCCGCCTAAGCGATTTAAGCAATTAAATCGTTTAGGCAGCGAAAAACATGCATGCAGGCGGCGAAAAAGTTAGACTGGGGTGTGCGATTCGTCGCGTAAATTGTTGCAGGTCATTCTGAAATTTTAACCAATCTAAATAATGTTTTCTTCACCGTCGATTTGACTTTTCGATATTCATTTCAATTTACAAAGATATTTTCTAACTGAATGACCGCATAAATTATTTAAGAAAAGTTTTCATACTTCTACTGATTACTGTGGAAGTTTACCCAATAACTTTACTGAAGTTCGTTCGATATGCCCGTAAGCGTTGGTGTGTTTGCCGTGATTAACGCGAAAATTAACGAGCGTACGGTCTTTTTAAAGCTCTTTAATGTTCGTTGAACGACAGCGTGATGCGTCGCATACGATCCATAAATGCAGTAATTAATAGGGAGAGAACCACCAACTGCATTTATTAAATCTACGTATTTTATGAATAACAGAGAGGAAGCTAAAATCTACCAGCTGCAACAAATCGGAAATGAGCAAAACAAATGAGCGTTTTAGCTGCGATTTTTACATGTGAATTTGAATCTTACGCCATCACTTCCCAGCGTTGCTCGTACAATCACCAAATGCCACTCAATTTCTGCGATCAATAACGCTTATAGGAATAAAATTGAAAATAGACGAGGACGTGATGTCAAAATGGATCAATAAAGTGTTTGTATTGTCTTTGCAGGGACGAATTTTACTTCATGACATAGCTGAGAGTAAATACATATATTCTTTACTAATGTAGTATTCGATTATGTTGTAAAGTAAAAATAATAAAGTTCATTCAAAATTGGGATTATTGCGTGATGTGCAGAGGCTTCTTAACATTCCTGCAGAGTGAGATCTATGGAGCTTCTTATCCATTCCTCGGAGAAAACGAGGTAAAAGATACGAGCTTCTGGTGATCGATGGCCTTCCTTTGTGTTGTATACAGCCGAAGCCTGAGTTCATAAGCAGTTTTATTTTTGCCGTGAAAAAATTGCCTTTCTTTGTATTGTCTGCTGCTGCAACCCGAGTCTATAAGCATTTTTGACCTTGAAAAATTGCTTGCTGTAGTATGGTCTGCTACTGCAACCGAAGTTTATACGCATTTTTGCCATGAGGAAATTGCTTTTCCTCAGTATTTTTTGTTGCTCTAATCTAAGCTTTACGTATTTTTGCCATGAAGAAATTGCGTTTTCTTGGTATTTTCTGTTGCTCTAACCTAATTTTAAACGCATTTCAGCTTTGGCTAAATTGCCTCCCTTAGTATTGTTTGCTGCTGTAACCCAAGTTTTACATTTTTAGCTTTGGGTAAATTGCCTCCCTGAGTATAGTGTGTTGCAGGAGCCTGGTCGAGTTTATCAGCATTTCTACCCAGCAAAATAGCCTCCGTCGCTCTGCAACTCAGGCTCGAGTCCAGGCTTACGTATCTCATTCTTTAGATGGAAACCCAATAATTGAGTTGCAATAAATCGAATCGAACAAAACCTGGAACCCGGAAAGAAAAGATTTGTTGAACTCGAAGGTCATGATCAGCGTCGACATCTAACTCTGTTTCGTAGCGCATGCGGTTCATTTTCCTCGTTAGCAATCGGATCAATAGTTGTCGGATTTTAATGGAGTTTATGCCACAACCATGTAGGCCTAATTCTTTTGAAAAATTGAAAAATACGACTGTGAAATAAGATACAAGTCGAGCACAAATTAAAGTTCCAACAAATCATGCAAACACACGCTCATATTTACACATAGTACCCATACACACGTACTGTACATACAAACAATCATGATCGGTTATTGTTCTGATTTGCATAATGAGTTATTTGGTCGAAATTTTCAAGTTTGGCCAAAAAATTCAATCTGACAACACTGGCTCAGCTGGACGTTTGCCTGCGTCAAGTAAGGATTGAGCCGTACAGTTGTGGGAGGCAATCCAGGAAGGAATCCCGGCAATCCTGGAATGAATCCAGCCAGTCCAGTAAGGAATCCAGGCAATCGATGTAGGAATCCAGGCAATCCAGGAAGGAATCCAGGTAATCGAAGTAGGAATCCAGGCAATCCAGGAAAGAATGAATGTAATAACAGAAAAATCTAGGAAATATCCAGGAAGGAATTCAGGCAATTCAGGAAGGAATCCTGGCAATCCAGGAAGGCATCCAGGCAATCGATGATGGAATCCAGGCAACTCAGGAAGCTCCACGATGCTCAAGTGTGTGCTCTCAGCGCACTTTTAGCTTCACGTTTGAAATTTGTTCGTGACTGAATATTTCGAGTTTTGGCATGTCCAATGTTGTCACGGGTGCTGGCTATCTCAGTTATTCAATCTATCACCATATGTGCTGATGTCAGTTGCTTCAGAGTGACGAAGGAGCACTGCAGTTCTCGGAACAAAAATATGTCAAAAGGGTCGGTGTCATTACTGTCTGGCATTGATCTTTTTCTCTAAGCTAGAGAAAGCGTCAAATCAAACTGCCATCAAATAAGGTGAAAAACAGTGGCTCTTAAATAATACTAAACTTTAAACGCAGAGATATTTTTCTTGAGTAAAATATTAATTGTGCAAATAATCGTCTGACTAGCAGCCTAATTTTCCGATTAGTATTATTATTATGAATAGTGGATATCACAGCGGCCAAAGAATTTTTACAGTCAGTTACGAAGGAGCTGTTGCATAGCTAATTCATGGACCGGAAACATTGCACAACACACGGACAACCAGATCGGCCATTGACTTTTTCTCGTGAGCATTGCATTGCTGCACAGTTTTGTTCACCACTGACTCTCTTCTTATGTGGTTCACCGCTCATGTCACCACATAACTTCGCTGACTGAGTTGCCAATCAGTAGTGAGCATGGGACCACATACAAACAGACCAAGTATAGTCTCTTCTGGTACCCACCGCCCGCTCCTTAGATTTCAGCTAAAACGCAAAATACATGATTGATTGCTAATGTCACTGGCAACGGGCTTGAAATCTTGTTGTTTATTTATAACTGTTCCTGTATTTACATGTCTCTGCATTGCATAACACCGTTGTGTTATGTTGATTTCAATAAATATTATTATTATTATTATACATTGATGTCAAGGCTCGTTTCTCGGTTACGCTTCTGCATTTCCAGCTCCCTGAAAGTCAGATGACACTGAAAGGTATACGCGCCGAAGGAATTTAACTTTTAGGTTGTTCATAAGAAAGCTGCATCTCAAGCCCGGCTGGATTGAATTGTGAAGAGGAATCGCCCATCCTCGTAACACTGACAGAAGGAAGTTGTGAGCAAGTAGAAAAAGAGCGAAATTCTGGACGTGCAAGCGAGATGTCAGAGCGTCAGACGGTAGAAATCTTGTTACCACGAATGAACTGCTGTGCAATGTTCGAGCTGGGATCAGTATACTCAGCCACCTCAGTGCAGAGGACGTGAAGCACCTGTGCAATTTGGATGGGATTACGAAAAAAATCAACGTGTTTAAATTAATGTTGCATTGGAGCCCGTTGCGTTACAGCTGATACCTCTCATTGCCTGAGATGGTTTCTGCGGTAGAGGGCATTTGCTTCTTCTACATACTTTCACTTTCATGGTGAGACACCAAAGAAAATTTCAATGCGTAAAGGAAAAGTACTAATACCGTCTTGGTAAAGGTGCACTGAACACTTGCCGGATCTTTTGAGTTCTGGAAATGCAATTTGAGACGCAGTGATATGAGTAATTCTTTCTTTGTGAATGCCTGCAAGATGCCGGTGACGTGTCACTATACGGGCTTACCCGAGAATTTGGATTCGATTTTTTATGTTCACGGAAAAAATGGGCAATTTGATAAGTTTTCGACTTGTTTGTTATTAACACAGTGGCAAATAGCGACCTAATAAGTGATTGTAATTCAGATTTATTCAATATTTGTTTACCTCAATTCACTTTGCAAATTTAACATTTCATTTAAATTGTATTTTTGATCGTGAAATTTCGTGCTAAGCTGATTGGGTGTGGAAGGGCAAGCATAGATGAACATGAGGCAACATTTTCAACTGATTACGACTTTTACTGCCAACGAATATTCACAATTCAATTACACAAAAAAATATGTTTAAAATACACACGTGAACGGTTACTTAGAAGTTTTGGTTTGCAAGTTTAATTTTCACTGATTTCTTCTGAAGGTTAAATTCTCGTGAGGCCTGACATAAATAGGGCTCTTGATGCGGAGAGGATCAGTAGCGCCTCGACCGGAACTTATGGGTGCTGTCATGACCAAAATGTTGCTGTTGTGACGCATTATAATTCAATTTCCCTGAGCTAAACTGGCCTTGGTCTCTTTATGCCTTGTCTTCAATGTCGATATCGCAACACAAACAAATGAATTAGGGCAGCGTTAGCTGACTCACTTAGCTTGCTGCTGCCATATGGTATTGCTGAATTTTCCAGCCGAACGAATGGATGTTTTTGCAGTCTTAAATAAAAAATTCTAAAAATTTGAGTTTCGTTTTCCATCATGATGGATTTACGAAGGCTTTTGCCACCCTCCACTGTACATAAGTAAGTTAAGAAAATATTGCTTGCTTTTTGAAAAGAAAGATTCACCCCCGTTTGTAGTTCCAGGACGCTTTAACGGGGCCGAGTTTGTGTAAAGGTTTGTATGGGGTTAGAATGAGACAACAGCACTCCTCTTGTGTTGTCAGATGCTCAGGGCTCAAATTATATCAAATATCAGTGCAAACTTGGAAAATTTCAGCACAAAAAACAGCTCATAGCGTATACAATTCAGCGGAAGAAAATACTTTCCCAGCTGTCGCACTCTAATAATTTCAGCATCCTGCTCCTGAAAAAACTTCACACACAACCGTCCAATGACACGACCAACCCAAACCCTTCTAGCAGCAGAAACTGACACCGAGAGAACGAGGGAGTTGTTAAGCAGCGAATTAAAAATTCTCACTGAAGTAACACGGGAAACTGCAGCTGTCAATTTCATGGCGGTAAAAATTGGTGACTCGTCCAGAGGGCGTGACGTGACCCTGTAGGGCGTGGCTGCTGCTGGAGTGGAGGAGCTCTGGACGAGTGGCGTCTGGATGGATAGAGATGCGTCTGGAGTTATGGGTTGTCGTCTGGATGGATAGATTTGCGTCTGGATGGATAGAGTTGCGTCTGGAGTTATGCGATGGCGTCTCGATGGATAGAGTTACGTCTGGAGTTATGAAATGTCGTCTGGATGGAGAGAGTTGCGTCTGGAGTTATGGGATGTCGTCTGGATGGATAGAGTTGCGTCTGAAGTTGTGCGATGGCGTCTCGATGGATAGAGTTACGTCTGGAGTTATGGGATGTCGTCTGGATGGATAGAGTTGCGTCTGGAGTTATGGGATGTCGTCTGGATGGATTGAGTTACGTCTGGAGTAACGGGCTGTTGTCGTCTTGGTTGATAGAGAGCTGTGTGTAGAGTTTTGAATTGCCGTCGGGATGACTAGAATTATGAGTTGTCGTCGGGATGACTAGAATTATGAGTTGTCGTCGGGGTGAATAGAATTGTGTGTAGGGTTATGAGATGTCGTCGGGGTGATTAGGGTATTGAGTTAAAGTCGAGGTGGATAGGGTTGCGAGTAGAATTATGGGTTTTCGTCGGGGTGAACAGAGTTGTAATTGGGGTTATGAGTTGTCGTCGGGATAAATAGAGTTGTGTGTAGTGTTATACGATGTCCTCGGAATGAATAGAATTATGAATTGTCTTCGGGCTTAATAGAGATAAAAGTAGAGTTATTAGTGGTCACACTATCAATAAAGTTAAAAAATCATTAGTACACGAGATATGAGTTTTTAACAGCATTTTGGATATTTCACTGCCACTTTCAACACTAGTGGGGCTTAGTTCCATTTTCGAAAGTGAATTTACCTCGTCAAAATAGCAAAATTTTTTTATACTCATCTTAGCATATTTTATGCGCACTTGGTTGATACTTGCTGAATTTCATATTTCTTGACATGAGGTTTAAAATCTGAATATTATTAGATATGTTCAAATACACAGTACAAATTCGTTAGCAGTTCTATTCAATGTGTTCAGTACTGAACGTCTTATGTACCCACTTGTTTGTTTCATGTTTCTTATCTTATATTTTAACCAAATGTAAACATGAGGTGTGAAACATATGATGCAGCCGCGGAATTGAAAAAACCTTTGGAAGCGTCTGATGGAAACATATTTCTGTATGATTACTCTCATACAGCGTCAAACTGCTACTTGGTACTTTTCCAGTACGGTGACATGCTAGACACTTAAATTCTGCGATGTTGTATGACTTTCCTGTATTTTATTGCTGTGCATGCTTTCTCAATTCTCAGTGTTCATATGTCATTCGAAAAACTCAACCTGGAGGATTCCAGCAAAAAATGAAACAGCCCATTGCGCAGCCAAGTCGACGGAAGAACATTTGCTGTCGTCTGTACCGCTGCATCGACATAAAATGTTAGATAATCTAAGCGGGCTCCTGTTGCCATCCAGTTCCCCTCGGGAAATTCAATGAAGTGAGATTCGTGGATTGCTTCCATCATTGATGCGATTGTTGTTATAGATTATAGAAATGATTGCTGGTAATAATCCAATTTTGTGCAATTAAATGTTGGATTGCGCGTAAATGAAGATTCAATAAGAATATTCAATATAATACCTCCATAAATATTTTTACCACATTTCCAGTGAGTTTAATTTTGTCAATCAAGTTTTTAAATTATACCTAAATTTGGGAGCGCCAGTTATTGTACATCCCGCACACAATAGACGTAGTATTGTGATCCCAAACTTCAACACATGTGTTGCTTCATCACCAAAGATGACGCGTTTAATTTTTGTAGCACCCATAAATTAAAAACATTCAATGTCATAAAATCCTGAATTTATGCATGAAGTCTGATCATCACACGCCTTATCGTCACATTTTGTCCCTACTCCTGTACTTTGATGGTCAGTGAAGTAACTTAAATACTGGTTTCAAAGTCCGTAGACTAAGTGTTCCGAATTTTTACATTTTCTATGAATTCTTCTTTTTAACGCCGACTCTGATGTTCTGTTTGTGACTGAGCAACGTTAGGTCAATTAGAAAACTCAAAGCAGAGTCATTACCTCTCGACATGACGACTGTTGTTGGGGCTCATGCTACTGCCCATGACAACTTACAATTAAGCTTCTATTACTCTGCCAACTCCTGCTGGATTTGCAGAGCCTAACTCCTAATAATTCCAAGTGAATTGTTAATTCCACGCAGATTGTGTAGCAATTTTTGCTCAAGTCCCACATTTGACATTGCACTCCCAAGACATTTCCTCCTCTCTCTTTGAAGAAAGAAAATCTTCAAAAACATGTATTCAAGATACGGTGAAGAGGTCACCGCGCTCGTCTATCTCAAACGAGAAAAATCCTATTTCTCTCAGGCACAACACAAACACGAGGCAACCTGTGCTGCGTCAAAGGTGAAAAGATTTGAAAACTAGGAAATTTGAAGACTGTAAGATATGTAATTTCGCTTCACGGCTGTCAGATTATCTCATATCCACATCAAAAATCTCTTCATCGAACAAATACTGCAAATGAAAAATTACTGGACAATCGTGCAACTTAGAATAAAAGTTTAAAGTGAGAAAACTTTGTGATTTCAAATTGCGAAGTTCTCCGCAGGTACCAAACTTTGGAGTGGCCTCAGATGCAAATTGTGTGCCTCCTCTTCCCATGATTTTGCAATTAGTTAACGTTTCTTCATGCTTTACCACACATCTCACACCCTTTGAGCATAACAGACTAATTTTTTGAATCTCAAAATTAATCTCTAATTCATCACTGAAATTGCAAAAATAATGTTTGTATTTTTAAACGAAAATATTAGGTTTCTCTTTTAATTCATGTCTTCAAAACAGCCACATTTCTCCATTCATGTTTTACATTTTCAGTTATATACAGTTACATTTCATTATAGTAGCATTGACATTGGTTGTAATTAAATAACCAGCTAATCTTAAGTGTTGAACAGTAAGAATCACAAACCTGTGCGCGCCAACACACGACACGATATGCTCAAGAGAACTACGTCAATTTGATGGACGCGCTTCGAGTAACAATTTACTTGGAATTATTGAGAGCTGGGCTCTGCAAATCCAGCAGGAGTTAGCAGAGTGAGTAATGGAAGCTTAATTGTAAGATGTCATGGGGAGTTGCATGAGTCCAAACGGCAGCCGTCATGCCGAGAGGTAATTACCTTACTTTGAGTCTTGTAAGTGCCCTGACGTCGCTCAGTCATAAACAGAACGCCAGAGTTGGCGTTAAAAAATGTTCCATAGCGAGTGCGGAGATTTGATCGATTTAGTCTACGGATTTAACAACCAGTATTTAAGTTACTTTTTTGACCACCATGTTCATGAGAAGGAGTAAAGTGTCGCGATAAGACTGCTGATGATCAGATTATATTGAATTTTCGAGGAATTTATCAGTGTTACAAAAATGGAACGCGTAATTTTCGATGATGAAGCAACACATATATTGAAGTTTGGTTTTATTACGCATTTTTTGTGTCTGTGATGTAGAACAACTATTGCTCCCAAGTTTATTTATAATTTCAAAGCTTGATCCAAAATTAAACTTACCTAAAAGATATCAGAAAAACATATTGAGTTATTAGGTTGAATATTCCCATTGAGTTTTTTTACACTCGATGTAAGATTTCTTTACCCAAAATTGTGTATTTAGCAGCAATTATTTTTATTATTAATAACCACTACTGTATTAGTGATGGAAGCAATCCACGAGTCTTACTTCAATTAATTTTCAAAGGGAAACTGAATGGCAACAGGAGCCCGCCTCAGACATTTTTGTAACACCCATATATGAGACGTCTGATTTCATCAATGTAACAATCAATGTAATTATATCCCGTATATATGTATGAAGTCTAATCATCAAATGTCCTATCGTGACATTTTAGTCCTGCTCATGAACTTATGATGGTCAGGAGAGTAACTTAAATAAGGGTTTCGAACTCCATAGACCAATTGATGCAAGTTTTCACATTTTCTATGGTTTTTTTTTAAAGCCGACTCTGGTGTTCTACACGACTCAAAGCAAAGTAATTACCTCTCGACATGACGGCTGCCGTTGGGGCTCATGCAACTGCCCATGACAACTTACAATTAAGCTTCCATTACTCACTCTGCCAGCTCCTGCTGGATTTGCAGAGCACAGCCCTTAATAATTCCAAGTGAATTGTTACTCGCAGCGCGTCCATCAAATTGTTGTAGTTAGGTACATTTTCTGGAATTTTCTTCAATTTCAATAAAAATAGGAGAGAAAAAATCACTGATAAAAATTTCCTTATACTGAGAACGTTTCGGGCTAAAACCCATCATCAGCTCATTAAAAGAATCTGACATATATCACTGAAATAGAAATGAACATAGATGTAGAAACAGACAAACACAACTAAAGTAAAACAAAATAAAAAAGTAAAAATGCAGTAAGCAACACGAAACACAACTAAGAACCTATAATGCTAAGAGGATATGAACTCAACTGGTTATTGAGTGAAGGCTTGCATTTAAAAATGAAAAGAGATTCTAAAATTCTAAGATCTAAAACACTTGAAGCTACACGTGCTATTTTAAATTGACTAGAGTGAGGAGTTACATTGCACGTTTCTGCATGATCGCGAACAGCGGAGTGAGGTGGACGGGTCAATGGAACACCGGTACGAAAGCTAACTCCAACATGCTCGGCCACTCTAGCTCCGAGAGTACGTGTGGTCATGCCAAAGTACTCGGATGCACATCGTGCACAACTGTATGAATACACTAGTGAGGCCTGCATGGTAGAAGGAAGTTTGTCTTTATAATTGAAAAAAGAACCGTACTCTCGGAGCTAGAGTGGCCGAGCATGTTGGAGTTAGCTTTCGTACCGGTGTTCCATTGACCCGTCCACCTCACTCCGCTGTTCGCGATCATGCAGAAACGTGCAATGTAACTCCTCACTCTAGTCAATTTAAAATAGCACGTGTAGCTTCAAGTGTTTTAGATCTTAGAATTTTAGAATCTCTTTTCATTTTTAAATGCAAGCCTTCACTCAATAACCAGTTGAGTTCATATCCTCTTAGCATTATAGGTTCTTAGTTGTGTTTCGTGTTGCTTACTGCATTTTTACTTTTTTATTTTGTTTTACTTTAGTTGTCGTGTTTGTCTGTTTCTACATCTATGTTCATTTCTATTTCAGTGATATATGTCAGATTCCTTTAATGAGCTGATGATGGGTTTTAGCCCGAAACGTTCTCAGTATAATGAAATTTTTATCAGTGATTTTTGCTCTCCTATTTTTATTGTTGTAGTTATCCTGAGCATATCGTGTCGTGTGTTGGCGCGTACAGGTTTGTGATTCTTACTGTTCAACACTTGAGGTTAGCTGGTTATTTATTCGGCTGATTTCTTTTGTAAAGAATTACATTGGTGAGGGACGCAATTCACGAGACAAATTTCTGAGCGAGTAACTACAAATGCCTTAAACTGCGGGGAACACATCCTGGAACCCACAAATATCCCTACATGGATGCTATTTCTAACGCGGTCAATTGTTTTGTTGACAGAAATTGAGTGTTCATTTCCGACAGTATTGAAGGTTTTTATCAATTGCGAACCTGGGATCAAGAAAAGAGATCAGCATAATCTAGCTAAGATGTAAATATAACTTACACAAAACCGAGGTTAGACGAAAATAAAGTTTCTGCCTATGAGCATGAATAAGTTTCTTGCATTGCCGCTCAACAATTCACTGTTGCTATTATTATAAGCAGTTATTCTCGTTTTTCGAGTGTTGTTCAATCACAACTGCCAGAGTAACCGTTGCTGTGGAAGGTTCGCGGTCGACATTCCGCTGTTTCATCTAGGGTGTACAGAAGCTACGAAGTTATCTTCAACGTTTTGCATCGAAGGAGAAACTAGTTGGAGCTGGTTTAAAATTCATATAATTTGAGCGATGCCAGCATTAATTGTCCAATTAATGAAATTCGATTTCTCGTTTCTGCACATTACACTTCGATTTGTAGAAGAATCGCACTCCTTAAAGTTTGTCGAGTTCATTTATACAGTTCTTCATCTCCATACCATGTCATTCTGAGGTAATAGCAGGAACGAACTATGATGGACGGCAGCCTCAATCACAGCAGCAAAGAAGCACCGCATTTTCTCGATGAGCGATGCTTCCCGCGATGAATGTTGTGTGCACAGCAGTGAAGGTCATCATCGTCATCTTTTTGTGCGCCCCAAAAACGAAATTCAACTCATTGCTAAATAAATAGAGACAAAGCGAGGGAAAAAGAATCATTGACCAAAATGAAGATAATTATTATTATTACAGATATTCGATCAGAGCACTTAGTGCTTATATTCAATTCTCATGTTAGGCGATCATCTCAAAATACACGATATAAAAACGATGTAATTATGTCTGTATTTTGCGATATGCTAATTGACATGCTAGTCAAAAGGAGTGTTTCATGGAAGAACAGGTATAAGTAGTTAGGAAGGGTTTTGGTAAACAAAGTTTATGTATATATTTCAGCGTTTTGAAAACTATCGTTGAAAATATTTTGCAAGACAACCAAAATAACATTGCGTGTAACGGAGGCCCTCATCCACTTCAGGCAACTAGAAAGAGACTTGAGCAAATTATCTTTCAGGACCAAATTTTTAATGTAACATTACTATCGGTTTATGAGAGGTCGAGGACAATGTTTGAAAAACTATTCCGAGCAATCAGATGCAAAATCTTGATATTGAAGTTACATTTTAAAAATTTCTTAGATTTTACATGCCGCCCAATCCCTACCTTTGTTTATAGGAGCAGTGATCAGAGCTCGTAGTATAGTATTGAGTAGTATTGGTGTGTGTGTGCGTGGCGTGTGTGTGTGTGTGGCGTGTGTGTGCGTCGTGTGTGTGCGTCGTGTGATTCGTGTGTGTGTGTGTGTGTTCACACGAGGAGATGCCAAACGCTTTGGTGTCCCGTAAAATTTGTCTCACATTTATCTTAATCAAATTCTGTATTACTGCTAAAAATTAATCAACTGTGTTACGAATTACTAAACTGCTTTATAGTCTTCGCCATTTTGGTACAGCTTATAACTCAGAGATTTCTGCCATTCAGTTGGATGTGGCCATTTTAGTTACGTCAGCACCTTGTGCTAAATAATGCAGTTCATTATCTGTTTTCCTGCTTGTCATTGGCTGGTACCCCTCCCCCCTTAATTAAGGTACCTTTCTTCGTTGCGAGAGAAATAAATTTTTATTGACTTTCTATCGCTACGAAAGTTGCAGTGTCTTACATTCTCTCCTGTGCGGTATTCAACTAAATAATTCAACCACAGGAGAACTGAAGTACGTGCATCCTTCACACGCATAAGTTTAGGCAATATTTGTGGCGATCAATATTGTCTCCTGCGTGTTTAGGACGAAAATAGGTACTGTGTTGGGAGGAAATTTCCAGAAGAGTTGAATTCGTCTTGCAAATTGTGACGGTTGACCGTCCGAACACGAGCGAACGGTTCCCAGTCTAACTTTTCGCCGGAGCATGCGTGTTTTTCGCCGCCCAAGCAATTAAATCGCTTAGGTGCCGAAAAACATGCATGCAGGTGGCGAAAAAGTTAGACTGGGTTGTGTTGAGAGGGCACATAGCGCATTGTTGTTTCTGCTCCGTTGTCATAAGAGAAAGCAAAATTGGTTCATTGAATCCTGTAACGTTAGACGTAAAGACAAGTGTCATAGCTTCAAATTTGGTCATACTCAGTCCTCATATTTGCATAGTTTAGCGACAAACTGAGTGATCGCGGAATGCAAATTCGAATTGGTGCGTCAGAACGCAGACTCGAATTAGTGCTTCAGAACGTAAACTCAAATTAATGTTTCTGAGCGCAGATTCGAAGTGATGTTTCTGAACGCAAACCCGAATCAGGACTTCAAAATGAAGGTTGGAATTGATAATACAGAGCGCCAATTCTAATTCGTACTTCTGAGCTCAGATTCAAATTGGTGATCAAGAACTCGGATTCGAATTGAGGCTTCTGCAGGCACTTTCGAATTGGTGCTTCCATTACGTCGGTTACAGTGATGAAGCTTGAAGCTGCTCTGGACCAGTCTGGGCCGGTCACTAGCGTGAGGCAGAACCAAAGATTCAAATATGGCCGTTTTCAGAGCCAAAATTCTCCAGCGCACCCTTCTTGAAAAATTATATGACCATAAAGAGCATTCGATGCTGTACAGTGTCCACGTGCCGCGTGGTCTTCTAGTCCAATCTTTTCATTAAAAAGACCAATGTGGAGAATTTCGGTGCAATGAATAGCCAAGCTGAGAAATTTATCCAGAGCGCACTTGGTGCCTCATGGGATCAGAAATGGATCATCTTGTGCGAGTTTTTCTGCCGAAGTCGGGCAGTACATGTCACATTCATTGCCCTCAACTGGGCAGAATGAGGGCAAAAATAGACAGGTGAGCCTGTGCTTTGATCGTATTCGATTCCTTCCTGATGAAGACTAATTCCTTCCTGATGAAGACTAATTCCTTCCTGATGAAGACTAATTCCTTCCTGATGATGACTAATTCCTTCCTGATGGTGACTAATTCCTTCCTGGTGATGACTAATTTCTTCCTGATGATGACTAATTCCTTCCTGATGGTGACTAATTCCTTCCTGGTGATGACTAATTTCTTCCTGATGGTGACTAATTCCTTCCTGATGAAGACTAATTCCTTCCTGATGATGACTAATTCCTTCCTGACGGTGACTAATTCCTTCCTGGTGATGACTAATTTCTTCCTGGTGATGACTAATTCCTTCCTGGTGATAACTAATTCCTTCCTGGTGATGACTAATTCCTTCCTGGTGATGACTAATTCCTTCCTTGTGATGACTAATTCCTTCCTGGTGATGACTTATTCCTTCCTGGTGATGACTAATTTCCGCCGTCGTGACTGTTGGAATACCTTAGCTTTAACTGACAGAAATGGTGAAACGAACGCTCTCAGTGTTTTTATTCCTACGTTGTTAACCAACATTAGGATCCCCAACCTTTACAGCCTGGGGGTCTTTGATGAGATGGTTGCTTGCCTCAGGGGATGTTGATTCCATTATGCTGGGCTGCTCAATCTCCTGAAATTTCCCTGCGACTTCGATTACGGTCATTTGGGCCCGGCTGACGTCGACTTAATATTGTGCGTTGAACTCTAATCGTGCGGGCTGATAAAAACAAAAATCCTCTCCTGTTGCGATTCTTTGGCTAAAGGTGTTCTTATTTCTTCATATTTAACTATTAAGAATCTCTAATTTTTTTTTCAATCGTCCGTGCGTATTGCGCTAATGCATAAGCATTTTTTATCATTGTGATACAAAATACTTCATCGTCGATTTTAGCTCACCGAAATAGCGCACACACATCAAAGCAGCTCTTGGTTGAACGTTAGCAGTTCTCAAATTTATGGAACTTCAAAAATAACAACTTATTTGAGATTTCTGGGCTCAAAAAATTGCTCATTTCTGGTGTAATTCTCGCTTTCGCGGGTGCGAAATTCTGCCACATTTCATTCAAAGAAATGTCACACTCGCCCTTATTTTTCCCATTCAAATGAGGATGAGGATCGAAATGATGTGGCACTGGCGAGAGAAGCTCTGACATCCGCCATTTGGAGCCGCACAAAAGTCCAGCGCCTGTTCATGTCGTGCCGAATTCCAAGCCTCAGCTCCTCAAAACTCGACCAACTCCACCAAAGCCTTGGCTGCGTAAAACTCCTGCAACTCAATGCCAATAAAATGTTTGAGTTGCCCTCTCTTTCATCCTGACTTGCACTCGGTGACGCGAGGCATGTCGGTCGCTCTTCCTTTTCATGTTCGACGCAGCTCTCGGCAATTTTTTTTTGATGCAACAGTAGTAATTCCATGAGTCTCCGTTCATTGTGTGATCAGTGTTGGTATTTGTGTCTCGAGTCACTCAGAAGTTGTCTGATGTTCTCTTAAATCTCAAGAACTCATGGGCAGGGTGTGCCACAGAGAAACGCCATCTCTTATTAGGGCTCGTTGAACATAGAAATATAGCTGTCTGAGTGCGACAAGAAACAACGGTACATAGAGAGAAATTTTTTTTTATAATATATAGTTAAAGACAGTACAGACTTCGAATAATTGGTTCCGTAGGGCGATAAATTCTTAATTAAAGGAAGTTATTGATGAGTTTTTAACACGTTGACTGCCTACTGGAGCATAAGAGAGCCACGAGGTAAAGTGCTCATCTATGTCTCGGTGTGAATGAACAGCATTTCAATTTTTTCAACTTCTTTTTTTAAAGAGATTTAAGCATACGAGGTAAAATATCACCATGATTTTACATTTTCACACTTCTGAGGAACGATACAATTTTGTTTCGAGCAGTAAAGCCGCTTTTTAAAACTTTACTACTCACAACCTCACTCAACACGAGACCGCTGGACACACATGTGCGTGCGAACGCTTTAAATACTTTTTAATGAACTGTGTTGCTTCGTTACCACTCATGCAGGGACACCGAATGCAAAAGTAAAAACGGATTGCTCAAGTACTCCTGGTAAACTTTAAGTAGTTCATTTGACCTCGTGCTAACTTCAGACAGAAGTATATATTAATAAGTTAACCAGACTTTCGGAATCAACCAAAAATGAAGAGAACTTACATATGGTCATACTTTCTAACTTAGAAGCAAAATTGTACCAGTCCTGAATCAAAAATATCTAAATAGTTAATTCAATGTTAAGTAAATGAACATAAAACCCCATGTGAGAAGTAGATACTGAAAATTTCTGAGCTAGCAAACAGCACAATCAACTTTTGGTACGTGAAGGAAGAACGAATTCGCATTATCTGTTAATGAATTATTTTTGGATCAAGAGCTATGAAATGCGTCAATCGTGAGACAATATATAAACGCATGGACCTCATTTCTGTTTTGATGGAATATGAACATAATGGACCTCATCTCTGTTTTGATGGAATCTGAACATAATGGACCTCATTTCTGTTTTGATGGAGTATGAACATAATGGACCTCATCTCTGTTTTGATGGAATATGAACATAATGGACCTCATTTCTGTTTTGATGGAATATGAACATAATGGACCTCATTTCTGTTTCGATGATATATGAACATAATGGACCTTATCTCTGTTTTGATGGAATATGAACATAAGGGACCTCATCTCTGATTTGATGGAATATGAACATAATGGACCTCATTTCTGTTTCGATGATATATGAACATAATGGACCTCATCTCTGTTTTGATGGAATATGAACATAATGGACCTCATTTCTGTTTTGATGGAATATGAACATAATGGACCTCATCTCTGTTTTGATGGAATATGAACATAATGGACCTCATCTCTGTTTTGATGGAATATGAACATAATGGACCTCATCTCTGTTTTGATGGAATATGAACATAATGGACCTCATTTCTGTTTTGATGGAATATGAACATAATGGACCTCATCTCTGTTTCGATGAAATTAAACTTCTACGATATTTTGTGACAGTCTCTGCGGGGTCAGAATCGCCTCGCAACGGAGTCAGCGATTCACTTAACAATGACGAATGAATTCATTCGAAAATAATATTGCTGACTTTGATTAGTCAGTCAGTTTAATTTGTGCTTGCTGTATGACAAGAATTAATTAGCACATGACTAACAGTAAACTCACGCCGACACTTTCGTGCTGGTCGCGTAGCCAGAATTTTTATGATCTACCTAAATTTTTACAATATTGTTTTGTTATACACAGCTTCTACCGTGCGAACCGATTTCTCGATACTGTTTTATTTCGCTTAGAACATACTCAAGCGGGAGGCATAATGTTCGTTGAAACATTAATAATGTTACAAACGTTAATAATGTTACAAACATTTACAGTGTTACAAAAATTAATGATGTTACAAACATTAATGATGTTACAAACATTTACAGTGTTACAAACATTAATGATGTTACAAAAATTAATGATGTTACAAACACTAATAATGTCACAAACGTTAACAATGTTGCAAACATTAATAATGTTGAATTATGCTCATGGCAATGAAGACACTCGTCCCTCTCTATACCTCAGCATGAAGTCGCGTAAAATGGAGCGAACGTAACACCTTGTTGGCGCTGTAAATTCCTGCCGACAAAATGATTGTGTTCTCTGTAATGACTTTTAAAGATTGGGCTTCCCACCTCTTCTGGGTGTGCCCAAACCAGCAGCGGCCTCAGCCTCGCATTGAGGCTAAAATGTTCCGCCGAAGGGGAACTAATTATATTATGCTAATGAAATTCTCGGAAACTGGACAAAGTGAAAATAATAATTTTGTGCTGTTGAAATTTTCAAATAGACAAAAAAGAACAAATAATTTTGCGCTAATGGAATTTTCGACGACTAAACAAAGAAGCAACGGGTTTCATCCTGGATGTGACATGAGAGGAGACGGACATGCTCGGTCACGTGATGTTGATGAAGCCACTCGGCACGTACGGGAGTCTAAGGCGTTAGAGCGTTTGCAAGGTTATACACAAGATGTTGCGGAAAAATTCAAGGAAATAGCGAGAAAATTCTAATAAGTTTGAACTAGAGCCACAAAATCTGAACATTCTTTGCAAAGTGTCAGTCATCACCTACACGTACGAAAGAGATTTCGTTACGAACGTTACCGAATGATCACAATACGTGCTAAAAAGTAGGAGCAATTTCTCTTAGAACAAGGGCGGCGCACCGTGCTCTCTGCAGAACTTCATCGGCTGAGATTTGTAAAGCGCTGTAATAATGGACACCCTTTTAACGCACACATACATGATGACTTACTCATTTACTCAGAATGGACACACTACTCACGTCGAGAACAAAGCTACGTACCTCGGCACGTCCTTCCTTGGTCTCTCACTCACTGCATTTCGTTCTCTTCACATCTTAATTGCGGGGAGCTCTCGAAGGCGTTAAAAGATTTTGATACATTTATGCATTTTGACCTGCTTCGTTGTTTACACGGATTTTGTTCCGATTTACTTTGAATGTTATTTATCACAGTTTAGTGTTATTTACAGTAGTTTAGTGTTATTTACCGCTGTTGAGTGTTATTTACCACAGTTGAGTGTTATTTACCGCTGTTGAGTGTTATTTACCACAGTTGAGTGTTATTTACCGCTGTTTAGTGCTATTTACCACAGTTGAGTGTTATTTACCGCTGTTTAGTGTTATTTACCCCAGTTTAGTGTTATTTACCGCTGTTTAGTGCTATTTACCACAGTTGAGTGTTATTTACCGCTGTTTAGTGTTATTTACCACAATTGAGTGTTATTTACCACAGTTGAGTGTTGTTTACCACAGCTGAGTGTTATATACCGCAATTAAATGATATTTATAGCAGAAGAATGCTATTTACTGCAGTTGATGGTTATTTACCACAGTTTAGTGTTCTTTAGAGCAACTAGGTGTTATTTACAGAAGTTGTAACAATTGCCGGAAGATACGATAAACCTGCAGTTGCTCATTGTAGAACGAAAGCTCAGATCTAAGATAAAACTCAGCCCTCACAACTCGTGGACTCATTCTATAACAGATGAAAGGCTTCGAATTTCCCAATATTTCAGTGTAAATTTAAAAGCGCGGGCAGAACGTGAAACATGTCCCGTGGCCGCCACACTGGCCAGATCTCAACACAAACATAACAGGTTCTGTCGTATGAAGGACTGAGGAGCAGATATTTTCCTCCAATCTCGCTGCGGAAATTGGGTTTAACAAAAGAATTTGAATATATTCCGCTAGAAATTATTTAATCTCATTGTGGTTCCATTTTTTGACGAATTCGATACGCTGAGAAAACTTTCTGCGATCTGACATAGCATCAGCATATATAGGTCACAATGTGCCAAGTGTTCATATCATGGTCTGAACCCGCCACATGCATTGAGCACGCATGCAATGTCGGCTGAACTGAAAACGCTAGGTCTTCCGAAAACTCTTCAGATCTATTTTTATTATTAGTGAAGTGTAACTTGTGACTTACTTGTGGTAAAGAAAGTAAATAATTATTCCGTTATTTAGAGCTTCAGTTCCTTCTTTTGACGACTGATGATAGTTTAACTTAGTTTGGAACTGAAGACATTCAGTGCTATGTCAATATTCAAGAGAAGCCGTGCTATAATTATCTCAAGTATTGAGTATAAGCCGCGTTTCTCAATCGAAAAATAATAATCAGAAGCTTATTTAAAATCGATCCAAATTGTACATTGTTTTCAATTCTATCCTTGAAACCAGGCTAAGTTTTCATGGCTTGTCCATTAGTTGCTTTGTGCTGACACCAGAGCTATATACGCTTTGCATGAGCCACCACCTCCGCTCAGCGCTGCCTCTTTTATCCGGGGAGAGCTTCAAAAGGGCCATTGTTTGTGAGTCCTTGTAACGACTTGTTTTTCGAAGTGCAATTAAGTCTGTTTGTGTCAGAAGTTCTATTCTCTTGTGACTTTAGAATCGCGCTTCATCGAGTTAAACCGACAGCCGTTTCATCTAGCTGCATTTAAACGGGCAAATGGCAATGTCGGTATCGGAAGAGTTGAACCCTCGATTAACTAAAATTTGAATGACTCAGAGCAGTAAACAGGAAATTACTACTAGCACACAGACTAAAGACATTTTAGTCGAAGGTTTGAATTTTGCATTTTAAATATGCTTAAATCAATTCGGAAGACAACTGTTTTAATCCTTACTTTACACCAAGCGTGTAGCAGCCAAACTCCTTCAAGTTACACGATCAGTGACCATTTTTTCCTTTTGTTTAACCAATACTCTAGTAAAAGCCACGTCTGTACGTCCGTCACACTTTCAAAACAACTCCTAATTAGATCCGTTCCGTACCACGGATACACAATTCAACTATCACTCAAACTATCTCGAACTATTCAACTATCACTCGAACTATCTCGAACTATTCAAGTATCACTCGAACTATCTCGAACTATTCAAGTATCACTCGAATTCAACTATCACTCAAATCATTCAAAGATGGCGACCCTCGCCCTGCATTCAAGGGATGGAAGTCGAAGTAAGTGAGTCACAATCTCACGGTTCTCTGTCTGGTCACATTTGGTTCACAGCTGCGCTAGTGAACGCTCGCAGGTGTGGCTGGTGCACTCCGATCAGTTCATGCCACTTAGTCCCATCTCTTTCCCGATTCCAGTCTTCTCAAGAGACGAGCTGTACGCGGAAGCAGGCAGAACCATCGCTGCGTCTTAAACTAAAAATTAAAAACTTGCAGCATCTGCACTTGATTTATTGTTCTTGTGCATAGGTTTAGTAGCATACTTTGGATTAGAATAATTCTGGTTTCATCCAAGTGAGGCATTCGCGGTATTTTTGCTGGTGTGCAGCTCCTCTGGTGATGATGGAACACGGAAAAGATAGTTGGAAGAAGTTAGAAAGACAACTCTTTTCATCATTGAACTTGCTCTACGCTTTCTCACTTCCGTTCCATACGCTATGGAACTGTAAAAGCTCATCTATAACACTCATCTAAAATGGAGAAATGAATACAAATGTTTACTCTTTTTAACTCTCGCACACGTTTGTTATGATGCGATCTCTTCAGCCAGGCTCCTGCATGCCCCTCAGATCTGCATACATCCCTCCGTTCATCCAAACCTCAGCATGCTTCATTCATACTTCTGCAAGAGCAAATGTGAGTATGATAGCCTGAGTAAATCGGGCGTAAGTGTTAGAGCAGAAGCAAGGGCATAAATAAGAGTTAGATTGAGAGCTATCTCAAAGACATATCAAGAGTAAGGGCAGGATCGAGAGTTTGAAAAAGAAAGAAAAGAAAAAGAAAAACAGCACATTTCCAGTAAAGACGGGACATACAAGATGGTACATCATTGGTTTTTAAAATATCTCAAATTAAATACACTCACATGAGCATTGTAATACCCATGTCACTAATCGCATTCGATTCGATGAGTGGAAGCAACAACAAAGACATGCAAATAAAGAGTAGGGGCATGAACAAGAATAAGATTGAGAGCAGCAGTAAAGACATCTCAGTAATCAGGGCATGAGTGAGAGTATGATCGGAAGCAACAACAAAGACATGCAAATAAAGAGTAGGGGCATGAACAAGAATAAGATTGAGAGCAGCAGTAAAGACATCTCAGTAATCAGGGCATGAGTGAGACTATGATCGAAAGCAACAACAAAGAAATATAGGGAGGATGACCAGTAGTGAACGAGAACACTAATGCAGAAGTAAGTAATTAAGTAAGTAAGAAGAACACCAGCTAATGCAACACCAGCTAAAGCAACACCAGCTAAAGCAGCACCAGCTTAAGCAACACCAGCTAATGCAACACCAGCTAATGCAACACCAGGTCATGCAACAACAGCTAAAGCAACACCAGCTAAAGCAACACCAGCTGAAGCAACACCAGCTAAAGCAACACCAGCTGAAGCAACACCAGCTAAAGCAACACCAGCTAAAGCAACACCAGCTAAAGCAACACCAGCTAAAGCAACACCAGCTAAAGCAACACCAGCTAAAGCAACACCAGCTAAAGCAACACCAGCTAAAGTAACACCAGCCAAGGCAACACCAGCTCCTGCTGGAGTCAATGAAGGTCTCAATCAGCTCAGCAGTTACCGGGATTGACGGTCTATTACCGGGCCCGCTACGCCCAGGTGGCGGGGAGGTGGCGGGGTAGCGGCAGGGAGGTGGCGGGCAGGTGGCAGCAGGATGACTTACATACACTGTAGAGGCATGTAAGTCATTCTGCAGCGATTTTTACACTCGCGAGCTAACGAATTATCATTTAAACGCTAGCAATGGTCGCAAAAATGAAAACAATTAATGGGTCCATAAAAATCAGCATTCAATACGGGCAAAGAATGATAGGAATTTATTGCTGGGTGGGAGATGGTCAGGAATTTTTTGTAATTTAGTGACACTTTCGGAGTAGCGTTGACAATTTACCTCTCTGCTCCGGTGCGTGTACTCATCATTCAGTTCATGTCTAGCGAAGAAACCTGCTTTCGCGGAAAACCCATTTTTATTACGTTTAAATAATACTAATGAATACATTCATTGCTAAACTTGTGTACAAATGTTTAATGTATATAATACAAATGTCTAATGTAGACAAATGTATAATGTATACAAATGAACGATGTAAATGATGTATATAAGACATATGTACATATAATGTATACAAATGTATAAACTTGTATACAAAGGCCTGCATCCTAACATGAGTGGCGTGTTCACGGCGCAGTTCCTCTCCTGAGCGCGCCTGCTATGCACTTGTTTGTGTCACGTCGTGAACGCCAAAATACGTTTTATTTGCACAACTTCAAGTTCTTTGTACAACATTTCCAGTCCAGGACCACTGAATCACTCAGTGAACCAATTTTGTTTTTACCTTCGTTAACTACACAACACAAATATATTTGTATACTTCCAAAATTAAACAAAAGAAACATTCATTGGAAGAGCCTTAGATCAAACCAATATAAAAAGGTAGTTATTTTCATCATGGATGAAACTGCACAGAAAAATATCGAACAGATGAAAAACTATTGAACTCTACTGATGGTCATTAAAGATCATGATGTGAACAAACAAACACAGTAATCAATAGCCGCACAGAGCCTGCAAATTAATGAGTTCATTAATTAGTCATTCAACACAATTGAAAAATACTGCAAAACTATTGTCGTCAAGTTATGCCCGTAATGTGGAAAAATGATGTCGACAGATCTCACTAACAAATAATAATTCAACGGTCTAGAAAAGTAATGGTAGAAGCCTAATTTAACATGAACAAAGACTTGTAATTGTGACTCTATATAAAAGACAGAAAAACGTTATAATAAATCAGACAAAACGAAAGTGAACACAAACACCAGAAATTCATTAAGGGCTTACAACGAAAGAGCACTTACTTATTTGATTGTCTTGGCTGTTCTTGCGTCTCCCTTCAATATTATCACCGAGTATTTGGCGCATCCCTCATTCATGGATTAAGTTTATCATTTAGTGGACTAAGTTAGGCTTACCGTGAAAATGTTTTGCATCTAATGATATAAATATCGCCATCTTCCAAAATTTGAAACGAAATTAGCCGAGACCTGACTGCGCTGTGTCTGTTTCTAAAGTTTATGTTGGCGACAGGGTTGCAGTTGGACCTTTACATTTCTCAAATTTTAAAAATTCACTTTCAGAAAAACAAATACACAATTTTTGACTAGGAAGAGGCCGATGTGAAACCTTTGACCACTGCCGGCAAGTGCAGAGAAGCACTGTCTCATACGGCTGCTGCTGTACTTTACAATAGCGCTTGATATATTTCCCAAGTTACCGTTGCTTTAGACTCAGTGTGTGAGGAATTCTGTTATCGAGACGACGAATAATGCACGTTAGTAATTCCTCCCAAAAGGCACCAGTAAATGAGCGTCATAATATACGAAGCAGCGGGCCAGTCATTACTGTCCGACAGAAGCATTCTTCTCTATAGCGATAGGGGCTAAGCGATGTACTTTAGGCGATGAAGACCTTAGTTCGATCCCCGTTTGGCCCTCGTGATATTTCCAGCAGTCCGCGCAGCTACTCCGGTGAATGCAGCAAACTGAGAAGACGGTAAAGAATGTTAGAGGAGAAACTCTTTTTCTCCTTTCACTCCCTTGCTATCGTAGTTTAAGAAGCTGAAGAACTATTGGTGCAACTCAAGTGTGGTAATCGCGTGATCAACAAAGTTCTTTTGGTATAAAAGTTCGAGCCTTCAAGCTTGGTACTGCACCTGTCTTGGTCATTAAAGTAACCAAATGCAAGTCAGTTTCTTCACTAACATTTAACTAGTAAACCAAATCTATTTTTAGCAAGGTAGTACTGTTTGAGCTCAAGGGAATCAAAGCAGCTCATCATGCTACTGCCC
Source organism: Platorchestia sp. MABIK (assembly GCA_014220935.1). Lineage (NCBI taxonomy): Eukaryota > Metazoa > Arthropoda > Malacostraca > Amphipoda > Talitridae > Platorchestia > Platorchestia sp. MABIK. The sequence continues at coordinate 36,895 of JACJUY010003492.1, forward strand.
TGACGCAGATATGCTTTCTACCAAAGCATATCTTCCGAACAATTTAAATGATTTTTTTTTACATTTGGGCAATTCACTTCCAGATTAGTTGAGCCAGTGGCCGAAATATAACTACTTGTGCGCCCGAACAAGTGCACTGACGTCTGGGGTATTTTATATGCATGTTCTGGAGCCGGCCAGAGGTCGTGTAATTTAATCTAATCTCGCTCTGGCGTTATTATATTCACATCCATGAACGCATTCGCTTTATTTCGCTGTGAAATTGCGTTTTATTGACAGTAAAACCTGTGTCAGGTCATATTCGTGATGTCTAAATAAATAAATCCTCTCTCGTGGTGGTCACCTACGCATTCGAATGAACTCGAACATTTAAGTATTCGAGTAATTCTGCGTTTTCAAGATTTTTGTAAAATTTATTCCAATAAATTATACAAAAATAATATAAAGGGGGGAAACTTTTTTATTATGTTCCCAGTTGCTCGTGGGATGCAAAAAATATAAACCACCACAAGAAAGATTTTTGTACAATTTATTTCAATAAACTATTACTAACTTATTACTATTGCTTATTGGCATCACTATGTAGAACAAGGAGTTGAGCGGCAATTGTCCAAATATCATCGGTACTCGTTTTGCTATTGCGTGGACTCCTAATTTTGATGTGTTGATACAGAATTAATGCAACATCCAAGGATATAGCACTTTTTGGACATTTGCGAAGATTTTCTTCGTTGTGCAGAATATTCTCTTTCAAATACCGGTGCTCAGCTGCCCAATTGAGGGGCGATTCCTTCAAACAACTTCTTTAGTCTATTTATAAGCTTAAGTTGGAAAAGTTCTGTAACCTGGATATGGTATTGAACGCGCATCTCCCTCATATAAAAAACCATCGAAAGTAAGACGAGAAGATGATGCTTGGTTGAAGTGACGTGGACCAGTTCTGTAACATGGACCTCTGGATCAAAGGAATCGATTTAAGGAATGGCACAAAAGTGCGTCTCTCTGTATGCAGATGATCTGCGCACGGCAGCTTGTGAGGCAAAACACCGCGCTGTTGAAGTCTTGCTCCGATCTTCTCTTATTCTCCCCGCCAGTTGCCTCGAACGCATGTTGTGGCTGCAGAAAATCCTGCCAATTTGCATGGGTATCTTTCAGTTGACTTCACCGCTCGTGGGAAACAAATACCGAAAGAAGAAATGTTGTAATTTACTGTTAAGTTTGGCTAAGCTCCTCATTTTGTTTCACTTGATTTTGAGTTCAAAAAAGGTAAGAGTTTAAGGATAACTGCTATCAGCTAAATTGAGGTGCAAGGAATAGGGGACACGACGAAATTCAACTACTATGAAAATTATTTGAATTCGGAGGCTATGAGGTGAATTTAAGAGACAAATACCTAGTGAGCGGAGATCTAGGATGAAATGTTAAATAAGTTTGAGTGATGTTTCCAGTACTTGTACTCGTAATAATATTTGAATGATATCTGAGTGATGTTTCCAGTACTTGCAAGTAATATTCATTTAATTCATCAGTACTGCATCAAAGATCTGAGTGTACTTGGCTGAAATCTCCTTAATTTCCTGGAACATTTACTTTGATACTTCTGAAAGCGATGCTTTTTTCTTTGATTTCGATTCAAGTTAAATGACATAGCAGGTTCTCCTCATACTTCTCGCTGTACGTTTGTGATTAGTTAATTGTCTTATGTAGTATTTGTTCATTCATTCATTAACGCTGGGCCTCAAACCAAGGATCATAAATGATATCATTATAAATATTTGTAATAAGTAAAATCTGATCATTAATGATTCTTTTGGAAATTTTGCTTTCCTCGTTATGGCTTTTCTTTAACATTGAGCGCTTTTGTGTTATTGCTTGAAGGGGAAGACTGCCTAACGGTTAATTCATTTACCATGGCACTTCTACTACTGCTACTGCTACTGCTACTGCTACTGCTAACTTCTCCTGCACTAGTGAGTGGAAACTCTATTAGTAAGCCCCGCTTTAGGGTTCAATTTCATGTACAGTGTAATCACAGTACGCAACGAAGCGCACGTCATTTGTCTCAATTCTGCCGGAGAAATGTACCTCGTGCTCGCGGAACTCAAGCAACGCTCTGCTGAGTGGCGGCTCTTGCTGAGAGCGTGCAGATGTAAATCTGTGCAAGCAGAGACAATTAATTAAATAGATCGTAAAACGCTATGCATCTCTCTATGAAGTAACTTTCTTGTTTTTGTTCAATTTACATTCGAGTCATTCCTTGCAAACGTTTCTCCGAAGCTATGGTTATGTTATGACTTGCTTTTCCTTTTTGCAGGTCGATACATTACACGGGATGTTTTTATTTATTTTTTGTGGAATTTTTTCTTCATTTCCTTATGAATTTTTTCTTCATTTTTTGTAGAATTTTGTCTTTAGTTCTTGTGGAATTTTTCTCTACATTTCTTGTGGAATTTTTTCTTTATTTCTGTTGGGTTCATTATCTGAGCAATGATTAGGGCAATTTTCCGTGGAGTTCCAGCGCCACGTGAATCAAACGACCTTTGCAAGGCCGCGCCTGAGCTTCGCCTTGCGCGCAGACTCTCCGCTAATGCTATTCCTACCAGACTGAGCTGCGCGAGTCCACGACTTGTTCTCTGCCGTGAGAATTTTGATTCCACTAGCAGGTAAATAGCCGCCCTGGTAAATAGTCTCCCTGGAATGAATTATTTAAATTACGCCACTACTGAGATGAAGCCTGACCTGAACGAGACATGAAGAGAAAAGTTGAGCAACTCAAGCTGAATTCAAGAATTAGAAAGTTGTTTTGGCAGCGTTGGTCACGTGTTCAGGCCGTGAGATGTTAGTGTCATTTCTGACCTTTGTAGGCTCTCGTTCTGCCGTTATGTTCGATAGTCTATTAATTGTATGAGAATTTAACTATTTTTCCTTCAACCTAGTTATTCGTCTTTCTTTGTGGCTTGTAAAATTTAAGTGTCTTCAATTATAAAACCAAAAACTGACTCTATAATAGTTTTGACGAATGAGGCCATTTTTTATCGATGACTATTATTTAAAGAATATAACTTACTATCGCAGCTTCGTCATGTAGAAGTTGTTTCCATTACTCATTTCATCAGTGTGTGTGTGTGTGTGTGTGTGCTCACTGGCTTTATTGCAACGTTGTGAACATGTCCATCAATTATATTTTTGTGTTCATTGGCGTCATTGGAACGCATAGATGAATTAAAAGGAATGCTCAGCGATGCCGCATCAGCCTCATTGTCCTACCTGACATTCTGGGCCCTGCATTTGTTCAGCCGAAAAGAAAAGTTCCGGCGGAAGCTCTTCAGAGCTGCAGCCGCCGAGATGAAAGCCACCATTAGATGCTCGACTGGAAAGTACAGTGAAGAGCTCCATCGAAGGGGAATGAAAAAGACAGCCCGAAATTCTCTCGAACGTATTGGCACTGGCGCAACTGTTTCGCGGGAGTGTGAGTTTTGGAGAAAAGTTCGTTTGTACCTACATTTGTGTGACGCATTCCTCATTGCGTGAAACGAGAAGTTGCAATGTGACTGGGCTTGCAATGATCGTGTTCACTGCATTCAGTTGCTCGTACTTTCTGGAATTCTTTGCGCAACCCGATAGCGCCGAGCTCAATGTTTGCCAATTAGATGGGAACAGATCAAGTGATTTCTCTTCTGTCATAGCAGTAACTACGCTGTTTCAAAACAGTCCAGGGAAAAAAAGTGGAGGAACAGTAGCAAATCCTTGTAAGTAGTAATACTAGTAACAGTTTAGCAGTAGCTAGTAGTAGTGCTATTGGTAGTTCATCAGTAGCTTGTAGCAGTACTAGTAGTAGTTGAGCAGTAGCTAGGTGTAGTACTAGTAGTAGTAGTTCAGCAGTAGCTAGAATTAGTGCTCATCTTATGGCTTATTTTTTAGGAATCTACGGTGTTTAGTTTCAGAGTTGATTTATTCTGATCATTTTTCGTTGAAGTATCATAATGTTTTTAGACTTGGAATTACGCAGTGAACACTGTGAATGACTTTAAATATATGAAGGTACAGAATGCAAATTTGGGAACCTTTTGTACGTATCTGTATATTGTCTATGCAATTCGGAAACTACACATGTTGTGCTATTCTATCTTGGTTCACATTTGCACACATTCTTAACATCCATTGATCACAGTGTCAAACTTTTCATGCTTCACAGTTAAAGAATATTTTAGGTCAGTACTGATAGAATACGGTTTTGATAACCCCATCAATGGAAGAGTTTAAGTAAACCTTCATTCCTGAGTCAGCGATGCACAGAATTTAAAAAGAAAATCCTCAACATTTGAGGTTGAGCGCAGGTATTCTGTCTCCGCGAAGCAAGACCTGCCAATTCGAGAAAGCATTTTCGTCCATGGTTGATGAAGGAGTTTTGGAAACTTGACGACTGAAAGATGTGCTCAAGCCGCTTTCAAAAGAGGAAGGGAAAGAACGCAAGCCCAGGCTCCGAGAGGCATTATTCATGTATGGAAAGCTCATTATGGGAGCAGCAGAGTGGGTCTGCGACAGACTTCCTATGAACGCTGGAGCGTCAGCGCCGTCGTGCTGCTCTGAACGACTTCGCACCGCAGGATTCTGAGCACCAGACGTCCGAGCTGATCAAACTGCTTTCAAGCAGCTTTTGTCCCGCTATCTCTTGGGAATTATTTAAATAGTTCATGATTCTGAGATTGAGTTAAATGCCGATTTTCGTGTGAGATGCTTCAAGACACAGAATGTCTGAAAAGCATTAATATTTATCATTTTATTCAGTGGGGCTCGAGGTTTTGACGTTGAATGTTTCTGTGAGTCTTGAGCGATTAGTGACTTCTAGTGTACCTCTCGTGACGGCATGGCTGATGTTGATGGAAAAAATTCAGTGCCTCATACAAGTTTTAAATAAGGAATTGGACCAGCAATTCATTTTGAAAAAAATATTTGCTCATATATGTACTTTCTTTTGCTTGCAGAGGTCAACTTTTTCCAAATATAGCGAGACAAGGAAGGTAAATTTTCCCTCAAATGACTTTCATCGGAGGACACCGAAAAAAAAATGTAAAACCATACAGAACTTTTAAATTACGCTTTGAAAAAATACGAGTAGAAGAATTTCAATAACATCTGTGTTAATGGTAATAAAATAAATAAAATTTTGAGAAAAATACATCAAGGTCCAACGCAATACGCTGTGCCACAAAAAAAGCAGACCGCAGTTATTGTTGTTAATTTAGTTCGGTGAAGGCCAGCTTGTTTTTTATGTAAATCAGTATCTACAATACCACTTGCATGAATAAAAGCATGTTTGCAAAATCATGTTCGGTCTGCTTTTTTGGGGACACCCGGTTTGAAACGTCATTCAATGTTGGCAAACAAAAATATTTCGAACAAAAATAGACTTTGAGTTTAGAGACTTGTGTGTCTCCTACACGCGATGTGAGGTGACCAGACTCGTGGGGGCCTCGCACGGCAGAGGAAACAAGGAAGTCATTTCTATGGGGGAAAATGCACCTCCTCTTGTTCAACTAGCCAATAGAACGGCTTCATTTCAAACAAACTGGATGACGTCACCATTGCGACCCGTCGCTTGGCCAAAAGTGAGGCAAGATATGGGGCTAGCAGTGTTGCCAGATGAAATACGAGCGCTGCTATTGGTTCGGTGTCATGACGTCAGCATTGCCACACGACTGACAAAAAAAAGACTGATTTGACCCTACCTTGTTTCTTCTACCGTGGTAAGCCGGCAGATTTGCCCCCTCCTCAGCACGGCTTGGGCTGTAAAATGCGAGTTTATGGCTGTCTTGAGACCTCCATTGCGAATACGTTGTTTGGAATAGCGTCTGTAAACATTTCTGAACTGTTGTTCTTCATGTCCAGATCCAGAATGTCCTTCAATTCCAATCACGATTTCATTTGAAACTCGCTCTCGTATGCTTTTAATCTCGTTCTAATCAACAGAGGTAATCGGATTTCATCAGGAACATGACAGTTTTGTTCAACATTTTCAATTTAATAAATATTAATAATTTCTTTGAATTAGATTTCTGAGCGGGATTTGCTACCATGATACAATTTTTTTCAGATGCGGACAAATATATATTAAAATTTAAAAGTTGGTTCACGCATCATGCTTTTGAAGGAATTCATTTTGAATCATTTTGCACAACAATGAAACCGAGACAAATAGAATTACTTAGTGAGACACCAGAGGGAGTGGCTCGAACGGCGCGATTTCAAGGCTGGATGGAATGAGTCTACTACTGCTTTCTAGAATTAGCAGGGCGTAGGAGAGAGAGAGAGAGGGTGAGAGAGAGAGAGAGAGAGAGACAGAGCGGGATTGCTTGCAAATAAAGTACGTAATTGGAGAAACAATGAAATAGAGATAAGTTTCGAGAATGGAAGCTTAATTGGAAAGTAGTTTTATGGCAAAGCATCCAGCCTCTTAACATTAGATGTGTGATCTTTTGAACCTCTGTTGCATTTTCCTGCTAACTGAAACCTGAAAAATCCAATGTTCAATAACGCGACATGTGTGAGAGATTATCGATGGATAAGCTATTGAGGGTGACTCGAAATTTGGACACGATACTTATCCAAATGGGAAAATGTTTCCTTCTTGCTAGACGGATTCACGGAACTGAAGGTGTGTTTGATGACCTCACTTGCCGGCATATTCAGCTCCCTGGATGCAGAAAACAAGCTCTTCACTTGCGAACTCGAACTTCAAGTTAGGGATGAGGAGGAGAGTTCGGTCATTAGGAGACTCAACCACAGCTACCAACCACGATGCCAGGCTCCGTTTTCCAGGAGATACCAGGCTCCTTATTCCAGGTGATACCAGGCTCCTTATTCCAGATGATACCAGGCTCCTTATTCCAGGATTCGTATTCGAGATACCAGGCTCCGTATTTCAGGTGATACCAGGCTCCTAATTCCGGGAGATACCAGGCTCCGTATCCGCGATACCAAGTTCCGTGTTCCAGATGATCACTTGAATCGTGTTTAATCCAGTCACTCTAAGTTTTTATATCACTCATTGTAGGATGAAGAGCATAGACGAAAAAGTTCTTAAAATTACAAGTTGTGATTGACAAATGGATGCTATTAAGGCACATGTCTTTTTATAAAAATGGAATCGTTAAGCTTAAATTCTCAGAGCTTTAGTGCCGAGGGATGGACGCGCAATTTTTACATTCATGAACGCAGCGCACTTCCCTAAATAATTAGAAAATATAAAAAACGTACGATGTAATGCTTCATTTTTATTTTATTTTTCGAGGTGTCAACCTGCACAATTCAGCACGAGTGACACCGTCTGACGTCCTCGACTCAGGCATCGTTTTAAAATTCCCGATGTTTGGTAGGTTCATTTTGTGAATATTTAGACGCTTGTTTTAACTGCTTATTGGGATATTGGCATTGACGTTGGTGCTAGCAGAGCCATGCGGTGGTTAAATAAACATGCGTCGCTGCATTATTCAGAAAACAGCCGGAAATCTAGAACTGAATACACTCATGTTGGTGTAGAATGTTCCATACTTAAACACATTCATTGCGGTGTGACCCACCGGTGGGTCGCGCTTAAGTTTTGCAGCTGCAAAACGACCCATCAATGGGTCATTTGAAAATTCTCAGCAATCTTTTTAAATTAATGGTATTTATTTACCCAGTTAATGTTTGCTATTAATACAATTTCTAACAACTTTTGATTTTAAACTTGAGTTGGAAATTGAAATCCAGCTTAACCCATCGCAGGCAACGCGTTCAGCTGCTTATATCGCGTGCGTCACCATCGGGCGCAATTTGCAACGCTGCTTCGAAAGTCTCATAAGACAATTCGCAGCCTGCCCTCACGTGACTATGTCAAAATCTTTCAAACTTGCATAATTTCTAAAACTAATGACCAATTTCTAATTAGTAACTTCCAATTTCTTACAAATATCTAATAACAAATTACAAGTACTAATAGTAACTAATATATGAAATCTAAATTTCTAATCAAATGGAATTAAGTTTTCGTTTAATTAGACGAAGTATCAGCCAAACTTGGCTACAGAACACTGCGTGAGCCAGCCGGCATGTCTCGCATGACCTTACTTGCCACTCCCATTTGATTTTTCCTTCAAGAAAAAGACCTTCTTTGAAAGATTCGCCATTCATTGTAGTATTAAGTTCAACCGCAAAAGTTGACAAAAACAGGATGGAAAGTTGGGGTTAATAGTGTGTCTTGACTGCTCGTGAATTTATTTCATAGTTAATGTGAATTTAATGACAAATATTATGAGAACATTTTCACAATAAAAACACGAGCCGTCAGGTTGTCCGTCCTTTTGATGAGTTCATCTTTGTCTCGAATTGCTCCTTTCTTTGTCGCCAGACTGACGGAGCGCGGGCTCTGGTGGCTCAGATCTGGACGCCAACTCATTTTTTCGTAGCGCCTTAATCAACGAAGGCAGGTCGCTCTCATCGAGATGGTTACGACTGCTAAGGGTTCTACGTGGAATATTCTACGTTGTTATTGAGAGAATAATAATGAATGTACTACGTGTGTTTTGCTGTACTTGTAAATGCTACTTTAGTTGGAAGGATTAAATGGCGATTTATGAATAGAATTTTCGCAAAATCACCGCTCAAGCGATCACGTACGCTAAGTTCTTAGAGCATTCACAATAAATACAAACTTATTTATATGAGGTGACTGCGAGACACGAGTAGAGCACTGGGTTCTAATTTTATGGCAGCTGCTCAAGTATTTCGTGCATTGGACACTTCAAGAAGTGTCTACCTTAGGATGTTGGTTCAACGTCCATGTTTTGTTTGTTAGTGTACTGTTTTGTCTAAATTCATGGTCAATATAAGATCTCCGCGGGATTTTTTTCTAGCAAATTTCTTCTGTGAATCAAACTAATTACGGGACACTTTGTCGACAAATTAGAATATTCTATTTTAGGCATCCCTCTTGAAAATCAACTTTCATCTGTTACTGAATGAATGCAGATCTCCAGCATCTGTTCCGCCTCAGCCCCCGTGGACTTCACCTCTCATTCTCCTTAGGAGTAAGTTTGTCTGCAGTACCTCTGACACTGTGCAGTCAGCAGAAGTTGTGAGGGCTTTTGAAGTCGGATGTATAAACTTACGTGTCAACTGGTAATTGAAAAAAACAAAAGTACTACTAATGTCTTGATGCTTAATGAAATAGATCATTGCCCACAGCAGGTGGTTTTTTTATTTGTCTTTTGATTTGTCATTTTGAAATTTGTCTTGTGAATTGCTGAAGTTTTTGTGTTGACTCTAAAGCAACGGTAGGACAGTCGTTCTCGCACCCTCCTGCAAATGTGAGTAAAAAGTGTTAAAGGCACCACTGGATTTAAACCCAAAGTTAACACACAAATGACTGAACATCAGCCGGCGCAGACTTCTGCGTCAGCATCCATTTGAATAGTTTTGCCTTCTGTGCCAAAAGCTGCCCGTTGCCTTTTTTGAAGTTCCATTTCTTGGAAATGGAACCGTTGCTGAATGTGAGAGTATCGTTGATAAGCATCGTGACTAGCAATTGAGAAGGCTTGTGATCGCTTATTCACATTGCTACCCATATGTAGATGATTAATGATCTATAAAAGCGATGATCCATAAAATGTCGAGAATGTGATCCATAAAAGCGATGAATTCCTTTTTACGACACCGGTCGCTTATACGAGACGTTCATAATAATTTACGGATGATACGCGAATCCATGCACTGTTTCAGCTCTGTTGAGTTTTAAATGAGACGCGATTTTAGTTATTGAGTTTTCAGAATTTTTATTTGGAAGAAACTGTAACATGCTTTACATTAATGCGCAAGCAGTCAAGGGTTATGCAACACCACGTATTTAGAGACCTACGAAGCCACCATCACATCTCGCATTCGGCGCTTTCAAGTTGTGCGGAATTTTATTGCCGACACAACCGAGAAGACGGGGAAGTTTTCTCAGCTAATTGTCTAACTTTGTGTCGGCACTGAAGTATATCCCGCCGTGTGGGCCGAGTTCTGAACCAACCCACACCTTCCTTATCAGGCGACGCAGTGACTGATGACACTGACACTGCTATCAGAGTGCCCACAATGTAGATATTTTTTTGTCGTGAAGTTTGGCTTTGGGCGGAAATTTGGCATTTTGACCCGGGAGTTGGAGTGTCGTAGAAATTCGTCAGAGGAACAAATTTTGCGTCGATATTATTTTGGGTTCAGTTGGTAGCATGTTTACGTTGTGTTGCGGCCTATACTAATGTGAAGTCCTAGAGCCAGTGTTGGCTGGTGTGTGAAGGGCAGCACGCACGCACGCACAGCGTTTCAGAAGTGAACTTCCAGGGAAATTTATAGTTGTTCAAGGCCTATCCTTACGATAGTAATTTCTTGTATATATCTATATATATATTGTCAAGGCTGGTTGAAATTGAATGAGCCTACTTAACTATATTTATATATGTAAGTGTAAATATTGTGGAAAAAGGCTTGGTAAATACCGATACCAATATATTGGGAATTTATATATATTGTGAACAAATGTCGTTGTTATTGTGAACCTAGTTATTTATATTGTGTGAATTTTAGATCATAGTTCGGCCTTACGGATATATTCATCACTGGAATTTCTGATGCTTTAGTTGCCAGAGTTGAGAGGTGTGGTGCTCATTGAGGTGAGGGAATAGAGAAAATTACTCGGAAATTTTGCCCATTATAAAAATTTTAAACTTGTTATCAATGTTGCTTTAGCTGTCGGTTTCCATTAAGGTGTAGGTGCTAGGCATGAGTTTTAAAATCTCCTTAAATCTAAAATTATTGCACCGCATTCATATTCAAATAAGTCCCACATAGCTGATCTTAAGCATAATTGCTCAAATTTGATGCTGTTTTTTCTACGTAGATTAAAATTCCGTTATGCAACTCAGTGAAGCATGAAAACCAAATAAAACAGCGAAGATATGCCCAAATTTGAATTCTTTTCGAGTGACAACCACTGCCAGCAAACTATAGGAGGGCAGTTCGCAACAAGAACCTCTTCTTTTTTGGCTGCTCCTCGAACAAAGAGTGGGCTTGTCAATAGCCAAACTTCGCCACCACAACAGACCTCCATTTTTTGGGCTCCATTTTCCATTTTTTTGGAGCTTTCCCCCGGAGAAAACTCTCTCGTGCTTCAGGAGACGCTCTCACCTCGGCCAGGCCTTTCGCTAGCGTCGCATTCGATAAAGTTGGAGGATTTCCTCAGAAGCCTCGTCAGTTTTTCTTCAAGTGAGCTTGCATCGAGATTCAGTGGGCCTCCCTCGCAAGGCTTCCTTTACTTCCAACGCATCACCGTGACAATAAGCGACTCCGTAACTCTCTTCAGTGTCTCTTGCTCGTAACTTTATTGTTAACAATTTAACAATTACTTTACCACAAGTGTTACAACAATAGATTGTATCTCAAGTCTCGTACAATGGACACATTTGAGTAAAGCTACTTGTGGGCCCGAATAAGTTCAGCGATTTCTAGGGCATCCTGTCATTAAAGCTGTTTTAAGGTGTGCAGTAATGGTTAACCTAATTTACTTAATCTAGGGGCATATAAGACTTATCATGATTCGATGATTAAATTTTTACAAAAATAGTTAATATGGGCTAGATGGGAGCAGTATATTCAAGAAAACGACAAAGGAGCAGACTTAAGATCTAAATTATTTATCATCGCGCATTACATAATCAAGATAAGTCGTATAAAGTCATATGTCTTATCTTTCTACAAGTATTTGCCTTCCACATTGTAGTCGCACATTGTTTGGGTCGTCATGTTGTTTCTCGATGTTCCAACATGTCCGGAGGTGCTTAGGAATTAATAATTAGTCTCAAATGCGTTCCCGTCTCTGTGTTCGTTAGAATTGTGACCATGACAAGCAGAGATCGTGGCAGCAATAGGATGAGAGAAATCACAGTTCTGCACTATCCCGCACTCTCACCCCTAAGCCGCCTCCTCAATTACTTTTCTGAACAATGGCAACACCTGTTGTGTTTGTGTTGTGTTCTGTCTGAAGATAGTTGTGAGACGCTGTCTCAACAACTAAAATAGGGTCAAAATTTCTAAATATTTTTTCCCCGGGATCCTTTCATGTTGCTCGAGAGATACTTTGTCTCCCGTCTCTCACATCGCTGGTCTGTTTTTTCTTTTTTTTTCGTTTTCAATTTTTTTCATGTATTACCTGCCAAAAATTTCAGCTGGAAAAATCCACCTTAAAATGAACAGTCTTCAAAACCGCAAACATTCTCAAATTTAAATCAAGGAGTGAGTTAAGAAATCTTAGTCAATTTTACTTTCATTCACAGCTGTAGATATGGTAAAATTTGAGTCCTGCTAAATAAGAGAATTGGATTTCATATCTTATGTCAACTAATCTCTTTCAAATCCAACCCGCTCTTAGTCGTTCACCCGTTTCTCAGCATAGCAGCGGACACAACACAGTCTAACTTTTTCGTCGCCTGCATGCACGTTTTTCGCCGCCTAAGCGATTTAATCGCTTAAATCGCTAAGGCGGCGAAAAACATGCATGCAGGAGGCGAAAAAGGTAGACTGGGAATACGAGACCTATGCAGTGTTTCAGACACCACACGAGTATTATTTGGGTTTATTATTTTTTCCCCGACACCAACACTCAATCTCTCTTTAACTTTTTGCACACTCTATCTTTTCACGGCAGTTTTGTTATTCATGTGAGTCTACCATTATCTTAATGTTGGCTCAATTTTTCGCTGTCAAAAATAAGTTCGTTTTCGCACGGAAGGTTCGTAACTTCTTAATATACGAGACTTGGATTTGATCATATTTATTTAACACATGCAGGCAAGTAAATTTTCACACTAAAATTTTTCAACTTTCATCAAGGCGAGGTTGCACAACACAGTGACTTTTGGTCCTTACTATTTTCTAGCGCCTTTTTTGGCACGTTTGATACCTATCTGGTGTAACATCACAAAAGATAATTACTGTGCGATGTTGCCGTGCCTCGCTTCAATTCATAAGCTCCGCAAGTCTTCTTTATAAGAAAGAAAGAAAAACCATTTATTTCCAAAAAAGTTATTACATGAGTTAAATATATTACACATTAGCTAGAGTTGAATGACGTGACGCTTCTCCTTTCCCTCCACAGACGCACTTCACGCTGATACAGTCCATCATGCACATGTAATTTCAAAGGTGAAAATAATTTCTTCAGTTTTGTGTACATAGAACTCGTGCTCAATGCATGCATACTTGAATACAAAACACGGTTCTCCCAATGGGTGCAGTATATTAGTTCTACAATATTTCTTCGGTATCTCGCTCAAGATGAGGACAGTGTATCGAAGTTTCAGCCGGACTTCACTCCTTCTATACCGACGACAGATTTTCTGCTGATGATGAACATTGCTTGTTCTGTGCTCGATAATGGAAATCATAGTACATGTAGAATAAAGTATAATATATTTTAATATATTTATGTGATAAATATTACGTCAAGTTATAATGTATTATAACAGGATACTATAATAAAACAAACTTGTTTGTTCCAAATCATTCTTTGACCCATTGTAGTTGGGCGACGCCGATATTATCTACACTTCTACACATTTCAAAGCTAAAATCCGGTGAGCCCCACGTGTTGACTTTCCAGAGAGAAAATGTATTTTCTTTCAATTTATGGAGTCGAGTCGAGGGAAATGGACATTGAAAATGAAACACGCCGGTGCTGTTGACAAGTACCCCCATTTTTGCGAGGAAAAACTTTCCGCGTCAATAACCACACACCTACTGTGCGTTCATCCCTTTATTCCAAGTAACCTGCCGCTTGGAACAGAGTTGAAACACAACCCTACACTTCGGGCGACAGCAATTTCTCAGCATCCGCTCTCCTTCCACTCCACACGCAACATTTGAGGCACAAATGCTAGCAATGATTTTCACAAGAAGGATGTTTTCATCTTCCTTCCGGAAGCATAATTGTCTGCTTCCCCGATTTTTCCGAAAGCAATTTCTAATCAAGTGATTTCTTGCATTTCCTACGGAAACTTCTTGTGACAGCGACTTTTATCCTCCAACAGATTTTACGAAAGTGACTTCTTGTTGCCGTGGCTTCTTGGTCTCACTAGCGAGACTTCTCGCAAAAGTGATTTCTAAGCCAGAGAGATATGTTGCGAAAATTATGTATTATACGTTAACATTTTTACACTTTTTACTGATTCATTAGCTTACGAAAGTTTGACTGACGTAAGAGTGGGCAATAATGTATCATTATTTCCCTATTCTAGGATGTTCACAGTGAGATGTTAGACTTCAATCCCTGTACGAGAAAAGATCTAACCCAGAATACGCTCGTCAATTTAATTGCGCACATTTTGTCTCTGTTGTCCTAAGTTTGTCAAATATCACTGCGGAAGTCGGGACTTGACTGCTTATTCAAAACACCGCTGTAGTTTCACTTAGTTTCAAAAGTTTCACGTCATCCAGTCTGAGTATCAGCTATACTTTTCTAAAGAACATTTTTAGTGCCCCTGCGAATTTTGCGCTCATTTCCAAGACGCGTGCGACGTTCATCAATAATTGACAACTTTGCAGGCTTCACTCAACAGCCCTGAGCCAATGCCTGGTCTATCCTTTGCCGTCAACTCCCCTGCCATCAATTTACTGATGCAAACGCATGTCTGATGGCCAAAGAATCAAAAACTGCGTTCTTTTCACTCGCTGTCAGACAGAAAAGCCGCGATTTCCATTGATTTTTCACTGCGAATGTCATTCCTCACGAGTTGCAGGTCTGGTCACATGTTTGGCGTCACAGCCTGACAGTAAAAACGCACTCGGAGAGATTGAAAATGAGTTCTTTTTTTTCTCTCGCGTACTTTTTGACGCTGGCTGTCAATAAATCTTGTAGGTCTTGTAGTAGTCATGGCTCGTCTGTGAATTACACGTACTGCTTTGAATGTATCTTTACTTTTTATGGCGTGGAAGTATACGGATGTTTTATTTCTGATTGTTGGATTTTGAGGCGTCCTCAAGGTTTTTTGGGTACTGAATAATTCATCCATAAGATTTTCCTGTTGTATTTGCTATTGAAAGGCCGAAACAGCGCCATGATCGTTATCGGCTTTGAACTTGGACCGCCATAAATCTTTGTACTTGGAGAAATTAAGACCTTCACCTATCGAAAAGAAACTTATTATAAATCATCTTATGAAGCATGCAAGTCTTATGCAAATTGCAAATTTAGAATTGGCATTCAACATACTCGAGCGTGTTAAGTTTGTAGGAACATGATGAAAAGAATCGTGATAATATGCCCAGGAATTGGTCCAAACACTGACGCATGATTGAAAGACGACGCATTCCACAAATTCTAAGGCCTTGTAGACCCATCAGCTGTCTCTGGTTTACCTCAACTTGAACTTGAACTTGAACTTGAGGGCCGACACCATCGTGGCCTCTGTAACGGCCTACATTCCCTCAGCAATACTCACAAAATCCCACTGCTCTTATGGATTACCTGCTAACTATTCGTAGTAATCTATTTTTACTTGTTTCATTGACTAAGATTGTCGGGCTCTTTCTCTCGCTCTGAAGCAAAGTCTCTCAAGTTGAGATGTGAATTTTGAAAGTAGTAAGACAATGAGCATGGAATTACGTGGATTGACAGGATTTCCGTAAAAAATTTACCATGTTCTGTTATCTCCGTTCTACACAACACACAACAAACGGTGTCAACTCCAGTCAACGTACACTTCGTTGAAATTTAAGAATTCTTGAAAAATAACCTGTTCGTTTCGTGATGTAATGTTTACTCACTGGTTCATCTGAAAACACCTTTTCCCCTTTTCTACATCCTTCTCCCCCATCTAAACCCATACTGCTCCTCATCTGCTAGAACACTCTTCAAATCTCTTCTGATTCTACATCCAATTTAACCAGTGTTTTCCCGGATACTTTATTAACCACAAATGCTTACCTCTGTCTCTTTCAGAGCTTATACTCCTATAGATTCTCATTTCTTAGTCATCTTCTCTTCGCTCCAGCTCATCTTGCTACTTTCTCCAATTTTTATCTATCAAAACATCTACCTTATCTCCAACGGATATCCTTAACACGCCACAGATTGGTTATCCTTTTCGCTTCACCCAACCAATTTTCGATTAGTTTGTCCTGTATTCTCATCCTATCGTTGACTGTCATTTCTCGATTACTCTTCTTTTCTAACAAACTTGCTTACATCAGTTCACTAAACCGAGCAGTCTCAGAGCATCAGTAATTCATTAGATAAGTCAATTAATGTGGAACGTTATTAAATTCATCTAAAACCCTTTGGGCTTCCCTTGAAAAATAAAAATTACTCTTACAGAATCAATATTTACGGAGGGCAACTGAAGGACTAATTGAGTGAATTCGCTACATTTTCAACAACTAAAGATACGATGTTAAACAACATTAAAAACTTTACCCCGGTTTCTCATGGGTAAAGTGGACAATCTAGTGACCAGAAGTGAGTAAAATGACAGTTCCAGTGCAGGCAGCCCACCAAAACATCCTGCAGAAGTGAGGCCAACATGACCTTTACATCGCAGCCTGGCCTACAGGGCGCGTTCTCAAAATGGGGTCCGCAAATTAAACGAACTTAACAGTGGATGCAGTTAAGGTATTTATTTACAGCTTTCCATGACTGTTGAAATTATGAAACAGTGCGTTCAATGTATATATACATATCTTCCTGAGGGAAACACATGTGAGGGGTCCTCAGCTTAGTTTTGTGTAATGAAAGTGGTCCTTGGTTGAAAAAAGTTTGAGAAACCCTGGTCGAGAAGACGCGTGCCGGACGCCCGAGACCGCGCTGCCGATAGGATTGACCGATGCAGGACCTGGTCAGGCTGTGCGTGCAGCGGCGCGTCACGTCTTGAAAAATCTATTCTAATAATTTATCTATTCTAATAATTTATCTATTCTAATAATTTGTGAGCCAGCAGAACACTCCAGAATTACGACACGACTTTCTGTAGCGTTTTCCGCATCATGTCTTGGCGGACGGTGTCACCCAGCTCGTAGCATTTTAAATAGTCATGCATTTGTTTGTGTAAGACGAGGGAGAACTTTTGGTTACGATCCCAAAAATAAGACTGCAGGATAGCGAAATTCAGCCAGCGACCTCTAACAAATGCTGAAGGATAAACAGTTTCAGGCAAAGAGTCCTAGCTAAAAGGGCATGATAACGAGCTTCTAATGATTAACCATGATAATGAAAACAGGATAACGAGTTCCCAACAATTTACCATAACAACGATACAGGATAACCAATTTCAAACGATTAACCATAACAAAGAATGGAGGAAACGAGTTTCGAAAGAATGCAGAATGATGAGTTCCAGGCAGTAAGCTCAAGAAAGACTGCAGGACAGCGAGTTACAGAGGACGAGCCCTCACAAAGACTACGACAACTTTGTCTAAAAACTCCGTGAAATTTTGATGCTTGGCCGGGCTTTACAAGGGCTTCTTTTTCAGAGAATCCTTCGCCGTTTTATCACGCATGGTCGAGTCAGATATATTTTGACAAAAACTTATACTTTAGCGTCGAGCTTTGCAAAAGAATACGGAAGGCTTTCAACTCTTCGCTGAACTCCACGCAGAATCGCTTCGAATTTTGTTTTATGCAGAAAATTCGCGTTTTCAAGTAAAACTATAGCTGAAAATTAGGGTATTATTATTGGAACAGATTCAATACTGCGTGAAAATGAAAGTTATGGAATCAAAATCTTCTTCTACGATGGAAAATTTTCGTGTTGATTCTTTTACTTTTTGCCGTGGGAGAAATTTGACATTTTAAAATATCTACTGTATCGTACGAATAACAGTCAAACATCGGACGATCAATACAAAGGCGTTTGTTCGTGAGTTCTAATTCAAATTAAAATCATACACACAAATTTACAGTGTCTATATATTTTCCACTCTTACTCAAATTTAAATAAAAACAGAAACACAAGACACAGTCACAGGTGTGACTGCAACACTTTGCTACGAATTAACGTGTTCCAGTAAAAGACCACTGGGTATACTCCTCATTCTGGACCTTGTTCACTCACATCTCAGGTTTACAACATACGAGGACTGACCAGACACATTATAATGCTTATGACCTGTTTCAAAATCAGATTACGCAACGAAGGAAACTCATTTTTGTTGTGCTTTTCTGTCAATCATTTTTTTGTTTCAACATTTTACATGGGTATTACGATACCAATGTGTTATTATCAATTAACATGTTATTGTTAAGGTATTTTAAAAAACAATGTTTAAACATTTCATGTTTGAACTTTATTGGAAATAAACTGTTTTTCTTTTTTCTCTTCTTGGATCCCCTCAGGGGGATACAACTATTGTATCTATGGGAACTAGCGCTCCCAGGGGGACA
>JACJUY010003492.1:60525-75379 GCA_014220935.1 Platorchestia sp. MABIK
TGCCTCTGAGCAGGTGCCTCTCTGAGCAGGTGCCTCTCTGAGCAGGTGCCTCTCTGAGCAGGTGCCTCTGAGCAGGTGCCTCTGAGCAGGTGCCTCTGAGCAGGCCGTCCAGGTCGCACTTGCTCGCATCGTCGTGTGGAAACAGAGGTTGAGTGGTCACCATAGCAACGCTGGATGAGACACCTCAATGGCCGCGAGCTGCCTGCACGCACAGCGTCAGAGCCCAATAAGCCTGCGTCGGCCATCAAGGCCTCCAATACCCGCCTACGTCAACACACACGCTTCCTCTCCCAATATTATTTCTCGTCAAAAAAGGCGATTCTAACGTCGATGAAAATGAGTTCATCATGCGAGCTAAAAGCAGTGGGTGGAAGCCAGCAAATGGATGCCGTTGCATGCAGTGTTTGCTGTACTTATTGTGGCCAAAGGACTTGATTGGCACCACATTTTCTAGACTCAATAGAAAGCCATTGAACCGGGCGATATGCTGACTTACTCGAGTATTTAAAAGCTCTGAGACTTTTTCTAGAGAGCTAAGCTGTTGTAGTTTGCATTCTGATTATTCCTTCATTAAATATTAGCATTTTGAAAATTAAAATGATTTAAACTTTGTATAGTTATTCTTGATGTCTAGTGAATTGCATGATGTTAAAACGGAACTATAAGTACATATTAAGTGGTTTACAAATTGAGTGCGTGTGAAAATTAAGTCTTCCATGGCGTTTAAAGTTCTTAAAATAAATAATTCTGAGTTTTATGGTATTTTTACGGGTCAGTTAGGATGAACACCGCAGAGTATTCAGGATTTAGAATAAAATAATGAATTTTTCTTTTCGTCAATAACCGATGACCTTATCCAAAGTATTCGAATAAATTTGGTGCACTATGCGTTTCATTTATCAGTTAAGGTCTTTATGTTGAATAAATGAAACTGAAGCAGAGAGAATAATTACATTTTTTTTATGAAGCAGCAGAACAGGCGTCATTGCCAGCGGTGTGGTCGGTGCCCTGCAACATGCGTTTAGTATTATTATGAAAAAATAAATAAAATAAACGGTTTTTCTTACTTTCTTATGAAATTGGATTAAATCCCGCTAGTGGAGAAGACTCGGCGCAAGCCGTCACAAAATTCCCACCCTTAAATTCCCATTAAAAGAGAAGAATTCCTTTAAGAATCAGGAAAATTTATTCATTTTTTTGATACTGCGAAAGCAAATATTTTTTGATTAGAGAAAATGTTTGCTGCGCAGCAGAGTTCATGTCTGTGTGGATACATTATTGGTATCCACACAGACATGAACGTTGCTGCGTTGTTAAAAAAATAGAAAAACAGAGCGCCAATTCGCCAACCGCATTTAAATAAACAAACAAACATCGGCATCTAAGGATGCTTTATTTCCAATCAAGCCTTATACAAATCAATTTACTCATTGGTTTTTCAAATGCCTTATAACCAACACCATGACGCCATGACGGTTACCCCCGGTCAAGCCGGAACCCATTTCAGACACCTGGGTAGAATGGGGAATTGAGCTTTGAGTTTTTCCCCTTTACCCAACGGAGTAAGTCGCCACACAGCGCCGGGATTCGAACCCTCGACACCTTCACGGAAGGGCGGGTTCTTTAAATACTCGGCTACGACGAGCACTTAACGAGGCTGGCTCCCAATTGCAGGTAGCAGGACGCAAAATTTTTGTGTATCTTTTGTAAATTTTAATTTAAAAAGATTTCTAATTTAATGAACCATAAGTCAACTGCAGAACTCATAGCTGCTGACACTTCAAATCTATCGCAGGACTCCTTGTTTTTGAGGCGCAAGTCAACTCGGACTTCAGCTCCGAGAAACCGCAAGTCCAACACGACTCCAAATTCCTGCATTACAAAGTTTACCACGACTCCAATTTCTAGATCAACAAGTCTAATAAGGTTCCTGGTTCCTGGAACCGCAAGTCTACTGGTACTCCTAGTTCTCGGAACGACAAACCTACCAGGACGACTAGTTCCTAGCACAGCCAGCCCTCCAGTTCTACTAGTAGTTCGTGGAACAACTACTACGACTAGTTCCTAGCACAGCCAGCCCTCCAGTTCTACTAGTAGTTCTTGGAACAACTACTAGTTCCTAGCACAGCCAGCCCTCCAGTTCTACTAGTAGTTCTTGGAACAACTACTAGTTCCTAGCACAGCCAGCCCTCCAGTTCTACTAGTAGTTCTTGGAATAACTACTACGACTAGTTTTTAGCACAGCCAGCCCTCCAGTTCTACTATTAGTGCTTGGAACAACTACTAGTTCCTAGCACAGCAGCCCTCCAGTTCTACTGTTAGTGCTTGGAACAACTACAACTACCAGCACAGCCAGCGCTCCAGCACCGCAGGTCCCAAGGGGCTCGCTATCTGCTCAGTTCTGCCATCAAAGGTGGCCTGGAATTTATCGTCAGCTCGGGCCGCGGAATTGACACTTGGAGCGATTTATTTTGGCGCACAGAATGCAAGTTGGCGCTGAGCTCCACAGCTGTCGTCCTTCCAATTCGAGTCCGGCTGGTGCCGCAATCAGCGCAGAGTTCTAGAAAAGAGACAAATTTCGAATTTTTAATTCGAAGATTTCAGGGAATCTTGGAGTAGGATAGGAGGGAATTTTTCTATTTTTCTAAAATGAGCTCTATTTCGGGTACACGTGATTTTTTTCAATTAATGCTGCATGCGAGTCTTCTTTGATTCTAAAAAATGAAATGAATAGGTGATAAACCGACCAGATTCGTATAACAAAAGTTACAAAAGATTTGATAAATCATTAAATCATCGATGAGTTAGTTATTTAGAGAATATTGTTCGTGTAGAAAACAGTAAAACTGGATATTTTATTAAATCTAGATTTTTCATATGGGCTTTTGGAATACGAGCTCAAAAAAAATGCGAGCTCAAATGTTTTCGGCGATAGTAATATTCAACGTTCTCAATTCCCTTATATATGGTTACACTTTCCAGTAGATAGCATTCTGAAAGTTGCATTATTTCTGGTAGAAAGCACAACTGTTACAATTTTAACAGGAATTGGGTAGGAAATTATCGTTATTTTTTATCATGTATCACAAAACGTATGTTCTATTTGAACGTCCGCCTCGTAACTACGCGCGTAACTAAAAAATTTGGACTCTTGTCGTAAAATGGATGACGGCCAAATCTGTGCTTACAGTCGGTAGATATTCGCCTGAAAGTGTTTACCCGTGTTTTGGCTTGCCTCAAAATTGACAGTGCCGGGTGATTCTCGAACGTGTTCTAATTTAGACTGTTAGATTCTTTACCAGAAATGAAATTTTTATTAAATATGTAGGCATTACATTCATTTCATTATATATGACCATTGTTTTCTCCTCAACGTTTATTCGACGTTCATTCGAGCCAAGACAGACGAAAATTAACATCGCTATAATTCATTAAATACTCATTTGCGACGGAAATTGCATAGAAAAAAATTATTTATTTCGATCTAATTAACATCACACAAGCAGAAAAATTGCAAAATCGGTTATTGTCCTCTCCTCGACAAATACCAATACATAATGTTGTTAGAGTGTTAAATCTATAGAAAGCATTTAATGAGAACACCAGAGCTAACTCAGCAGGGCAGAGGCCAGCTGCATGATTCCTCCCCCGGCTCCTGCCTGCCAGGGGAGCCCGAATGTTGTCAGTCATCGGATTATCGACATTTTTTCTGTATTAGGTGAGTGGGCGTATTGGAGACTAGGGCACGAAAACACTTGAGCTTCCTGGAGATACTTTGCGTTCAAAGATGTCTGGAGAACTGCCTTATGAAACGTTTGAAAAATGTGTTCATAAACAGTGCTTTTCTTGTCTATACGCAGTTCGTAAGGCGGGAGAATGTACTTTTTTTCTGTTCATGTTTGCCTTTAACTACTTTTATAGTATTATTATAAAAAGTGAAAAATTTCCCTGATCTTTGCAATTTTTTGTAATATCCTTGTCATTTCATTTTCTGATTTCTAATATTCTTCGCGTTTCTTCATCCCATTGTGTTCGCAAGTTTCCAGTTTTAAAATTCGCTGTTTCTACAATTTATCTTGTTCGCGACCTTCACCTGGTATTTAAACTCGTGCTTGTCTAGTAATTTCATCATTTCTACCATTCTAGTGTCCCCCAAAATACTTCCACACGATCAGTAGTGTTGCAGTTTCTTATCTAAAGTATTCGCTGCAGGAAGACAGAAGAAGGAACAGTTTATTTCCAATAAAGTTCACGTATGAAATGCATTTCTTGTTTATTTTAAATGTCTCAACGCTAGGATCTTTAGAAATCTGTTACGTTTGCTCCCGAGGTTTGACCTACCTCAGTAAGGGCAAACTTCAGTCCTTCCGTCTTCTCTAATTCGTAATCCATCAACACGTTGACTGCGATCGATTAAACTGAAGTTCAATATTTCAGCTCAAATTTATAATCAATTGTAGTAAGCAATTTTGGAAATGGCAAAAATTAACTGGATCGCGCCTTCATTTAGCTTTGTTTATGTATTGATGAAAGTTGAATTTGTGACCATTGGTCGGTGAGCAGCATCATGGAAATTGCCTCCGTGTACCCCCGGTGGCGCACGTCGCGGCAAACGTGTGAATGAGCATAGCAATCCGTGAACTCGCGCTCTTCCTGAACATTGTGTGTTATAAGATGCACTCCGGTACCCTCTGATCAGCGTTTGCTTCATGCCTATACGAGAGAGAAAATATGTTCGTGGAGCTGAATTTCCTAACGTTGGCTTGCTAAGGACAGGGGAAATGATTCTGTCAAAATTCTCAATTATATCTGGCGGAGTTTGTTTAGATGTAACTGAACTCTTTACAAATGTTCATGTGGGAGCACATCACTCCAATATTATATATACATTGTAAGCTAGAATTGCGTTTTCGCGCTTCTTGGAAATGTGTCATTTTTCGTTGGAGACGTGGCGTTGCCACGACCTCGCTCGTGGTTACGCCGCGATCTCAAGTCGCCTCCCAGGGGGAAAATGTGAGGTCCCGAGCTGAAGGCTAGGCAGGCCTTCTTCCTGTTGAAAGAAAACGTGTAGTTTCTTCACGGACCATCATTTTTCGGTTCAGTGGTGTCAGGTTTTTTAGACCAAACTAATTTCTTCTTCAACTTTTATCTTGTTTCATGAACTGCTTTCTCAACTCGCTGTTTCTATTCACCTTATGTATAGATCCCGCGTTCCCTTAAGCCGATATCAAAATGGTGCCTTCCTCTTTTTGTAACGCCTTTGTTGCGGTTAGGGTGGCTTAAACTAATATCTAATTTACATGGATCTAATACCCTCTGCAATACTTTTACTATTTATATTTTAGTTCTATGGGCGTTGATTTGTTTCAGTTTGAATTTGTCGTTCGGCATTTGTCGTTCGGCTTAACTCTAACGATCAGGTCAACCTTCAACACGCTGACTGCGATACGACCCATCGGTGGGTCGTGCTTAAACTTTCCTGCTGCGAAACTATCCATCGATGGGTCACTTGAAAAAGTTTTAGCAATCTATTAAAATTAATGGTACTTATTGGACCCAGTTAGTTTTTTATGTATGTGAAATTGGTGACAACTTTCGAATTAAAATTTGAGCTGAAAACTGAACTTAAGTTCAACCCATCGCAGCCAACGTGTTAAGCGGGTCTCATCTTAGTATTGGTCTAATTTTGTGAGACTTTTAACTAGAAAACGCTATTCGATAAGCTTTGGGCTTAAATTTTTTACAAACACCTGCATATTTGCCATCAGTTTCTGGTGTTTAATATGCTTATGTTTTTGTACGATATCATTGAATTCGGGTCTTCTTCAGATGTGCTACGTAGTATGGATACGGTGGAAGAAAATATTTTCAGTTCTTCGCCTCTGGTCTCCGTGAGAGCGGGCGCATTTCCCTCCTCGGTTCAATATCACAAAGACAAGAAAATTCTCCTAGAAGGACGAAAGTAGTTTTTCTCTGGGGCTTCGTGGCTCTCTTTAGAGATGACTGCGAGATTATACGTCTTGGTTGACGTCAAATGAACGCTCGGGACGCTGCTGCTCAGCAGATGAAAATCTGAGCGAGAATTCCTCAGGTCACAGCGACAATTTTTGAAATACTCCGTATAATTGTTAAATTTTAAAAGCAGTCTTGCCGTCGTTTGCGAAATCTCTTGATCAAACTTCCGTGTCGCTGTGACGACGTCTTTGATTCGAGCGATCTTTTACACGAGTGGCCAATTTCTGCCAAAAATCTACAGTAGTGCTGTCAGAATATCGACTCATGGACCCAACCTACGTAAAAGAGAGAGACAAACTAATTTGGAAAATTGGTCTGGCTTGCGTTGATTAGTTTTCCTTTCGGGAGCTCGTCTGACTGACTGCGTGCCGCGAGGTTCCCGTCAGGGTCGCCTAATTTACCTTTCTTCTGCCATGATTACAAAATTTGGAAAAATTCCATTTCATGAAGCTAAAGCCTAAATTTTGGCGATGAAAACTGTCCATGTGACAACCGTGGTTCCCACGTGTAGGGGAGAATTATAGAGGGCCATTAGAAGTGAAGCCATGCCGAGTTAAATGCTGATCACAGGGCTGGTTGTTCGGTTTGTTTCAGCTCCCAGGCAGGGTAATG
Organism: Platorchestia sp. MABIK; assembly: GCA_014220935.1. Classification (NCBI taxonomy): domain Eukaryota; kingdom Metazoa; phylum Arthropoda; class Malacostraca; order Amphipoda; family Talitridae; genus Platorchestia; species Platorchestia sp. MABIK. Next base: position 67,153 of record JACJUY010003492.1, read on the forward strand.
AATTTAAAATGAGAACACATCTAATCTAATCTTACACATTAGATTAGATAAGTTAGTTTAACATACTGCAAGGTTGTGACAGTTGAATTAAACTATCTTTACTCAATAACCGTGTGGTCGGAAATGTTTTGTTAAAGCGTCACAAGGACTTTAAATTAGAGATGTTTTGTAGAAAATTTGTACTTCGAGAGTAGTAGGGAAATGCAACGTAGAAGTTAAGAATCTAATGGAAGCTTTCAAAGATGCTCTGACAGTAAATAGTTTTCATATGAAAATAAAATGATGACAGCGGTACGGAACTTGTTAGAATAACTGAAACTTTTTCGTTGAATCCGGCAGCTTGTCGGTAATTGAACAAAGCGCATCGAAAACGAAAGAAAATCTGTAAAAAATGATCTTTTCCAGATTAGCGTCGCCACTTATGCAACACATAAGTTCATCCACTTGTAATTTTCCAAATAATGCACCAATCAACTTCAAATTGCTCTCAAACGAAAGATTGAAACATTGAGAGTAATTGAGAATAATTTGAAGTCGATAGGTGCATTATTTCGAAAGTACAAGTGGGTGAACTTATGTGTTGCATTAGTGGCAGGGCTTGTCGGGAAAAGATCCAAAAATGATATGCCTGTTTAACGGATTTCTTTGCGTGTGCATAATAGAACAAGCAGGAAATCGTGAACAAATTTTTAATATCCCTCAAAAGAAGAAGTTAAATAATAGATAGGATGATAATTCACCGAAGCAGGCTAAAGAATATGATTGACTATTTTTGCTCAGCCTAAATAAAATGGTGACCCGAGCAAAAATGGTGCCTCAAAGCTTGTTGACCGCGGAACAAATGCTATGCTGCGCATAGTAACTGAATTCAAGATAGCTGCATCCGAAAGAGAGTAGTTTCATAACAAGTTAATCAAGTTGCCTCACTCTTTATTTAGGTATTCAAAGACATGACTCGTTGCATATTCTCTCCTGTGACATATTCTCTGCTCAGCGGCCAGCTGCATCTGAAGTGCGCCAGAAGCTCCAATTTGCATGCAATTAACGTCACTCTGGTCACGAGGCTCGAAAATCCTTGTCCAATTTTGAGGCAGGCTCCTGCAACCGCCGTTGAACCATTTCACGAGCGCTCGTTTTATAATTCGGGTATCTGGAAGCGATCTCTTTTCCTAGTCAATACTTTTACTGTGACGTGAACTACCGGAAGAAATTTTCATAATAGCGCTGACTGACCTGTAGTCACCAACTCAATTTCCATAAATGGTCAATCAAAACGAAATGAAGGCACGATCCAGTTAACGTTTATTATTTCCAACATTGCTTACCACAATTGACTTTGAATTTGAGTTGAACATTGAACTTCAGCTTTACCCGCCGCCGTCAAAGGTATAAGAAGGGCTAAATGAGCTAGCAAGGGGACCAGGCATCTTTTTGGGTTGGGCAAACTTCCAAATGGTGGCCGGGCAGTATCGATGTAGGCATAAATGTTCAGTCCCACGGACGCCAGCAAGACCTGCTCTGGGCGGCGACCTGAGCATATTTCTACAGGCGTGCTTTTGCTACTAACAAATGTTTTTAGGTGAAAATGAACTTTGATTATGATTTTTGATTTGATTTTGATTTTCTACAGGCAAGTTTTACAATTAACTTAGAGTTTTTAGGGGGAAATGAGCTTGGTTATGATTTCAAATCTGCACGAGGTAACCATGCATGAGCTTTTATAGATAATTTATGCAGTGATGTGCAATTGGTCTAAAATTCTATGGTATAATGCAAATGAAAAAATCGTGGATCGGTACGACAGAAACAACCTTGGCTGTTCTCCTCATTTTGTCTAGCTTGTCGTACCACAAAGTGCGTTAATTTTGTGATAAGTTACACGTAAACTTCGTGTACTACGCGTGGTAATTAATTCAATACGATGAAGGAGTGGGAGATAAAAAATACAAAGGGGGAGGAGACAATTTTGAGAGCGCAGGAAATGCGGAGTTAAAATGTTGATCTCTCAGTTGTTTTTGTGGGCAAATCAGGTTAGGGTGCGGGGGAGGGTCTGTGTTCGGATGAATTATTAAATCTCGGGAAAAATCCCATAAGCTCACTGGGATCCACGTTTGTGGAAATGAAAACCTGTAATGCAGGTGAGACTCGCAGGATTTTTGCGGAGACTCCCGCAAAACAACGCGAAATTATTTCAAATATGAAGAGCTCTGATCAGCAGTAGCAGTCTCTTTGCAGGTATGGATACAATGAAAAAAAAATTCATGATGAGAAATACTAATGTGAAATAAGGTTTATTTATTTGAGCAATTACCCTCAGGGTGATGCAACGATAGTATCTATGGGAGTTAGCGCTCCCAAGGGAGAAATGCAAGGTTCTGAGCTGACGGAAAGGTAGTCCTCCTTTTGTTACAATGAAATTTCTTTTTTATTAAGAACCATATTTTTTGGGGGCTCAGCGCTGTACTTCTTTCAGAGCTTATTACTCTCTTCTCGTTTCTAAAGCTTCTGTCCATCTAATTGTTCCTGTATGCAGGGTGTGGGTACGCGTTTACGGCACACAGAGGGTTCCCAGTTCCCTTGATTCCGTACTTGATGGTGCCTGCCTCTCTTGGGAAACACTGCTGTAGTTTGGCAGGCTTAAAACTACTAATCTATTCCAATCTAATTTAATCTGTTGCAAGTATCTATGGGAATTAGCACTCCCAGGAGGAAAACGTGAGGCCCCGAGCTGAGAGTTAGGTAGGCCTTCCTTTTTGTTGAAATTATATGTTTTTGTTATGTTAAGGACCATCTTTTTTTGGTTCATTGCTGTCCTTTTTTCAGCACCTAATACTTTCTTCTTCAACTTTGATCTTGTTTCATAATCTTCATTCTCAACTTACTGTTTCTATGCCCTTTCTGCATAGATTCCGCGTTCCCTTAACTCCATACTAAATGGTGCCTTCCTCCTTCCTTTCATTGGATCGCATTTGTTGCGGATAGGGAGGCTTAAACTAACCAATAATAATCTAATCTGTTGCAAGCAACAGTATGTAAAAGTACGGTACACAAAACCCATGAAGAACGAACTTTGCTCTGACTGGGGCTGGAGCCGTCACTGGGCATATGGAAACATCAAGTCTGGTCGAATCATTCTTCATAAATATTATACTTTATGCACTAGAGGTTATTTTTTGCTTATATATTGAAATTTTGGAGAAGCAAATGGTTGCTCGTTTTTTCTTAAAATTCTGGATGTTAGCATGGTGTGTAATGATAAAATCTTCCTAATATTTATGGAAGAATCTTGCAAATACCATTTCAAAAAAACGCTGTCGATTTGCGTTAGAATTTTTGCGGAATCCGACAGAAAAACGACGTATTTCGAATCTCGAAAAAAATAGTCTTGAACTTTCTTGCCGTGCCGTCCAGACGAGAAGGATCGCAGTGCACTCATTTCGCGCTATGAACAAGTGGAATATTACAATTTTCTCTCCAACGTCCAGAGCTCATCACATTATTTTTTAAATTCATTTAGTCAGTCATTTTTTGTATCGTGATTATAGTTGTGTAGAGTTTGAGTTAAACGTGAGCTTATGGCCACTCGATATCATGTAGCATGGGGACCGGACCAGGAACCAAACTCACTTACTCCGTCATTTTTGTACTGGATTCTGATTGAAGTTCGTGGATCATGAGTTAAGCGTAACTCGATGTCTTGTATAGCATGGGGCCAGACCAGTGAGCTCGGACAGCTGTCGTTTGTTTTCGGGAAGAGTGTTTCCATTGCGGCAAAGTGGCCGTTAGGTCTCAGGACGCCCTCGTTCTGCGGTGCCGGACAGCGGGATTAGAGGTCTTCTCGCACGCTGGGGAGTCCACTACAAGTAATCGTAGGGACAGAGACGCCTTCTCTCACAAATGATGCTTTATTCCAATCAATCAAACTTGATCCATATCATCTTGTACGTTGGGGTTTCAAATGCCTTATAACTAACATCAGGACGCAATAACGGTTACTCACGGTCAAGCCGGTACGCATTTCCGACACCTGGGTAGAGTGGGGAGTTGTGCCTGAGTTCTCTCTTTTGCCAACGACGCCTTTTCCGACTCCTTCTAGTGAAGGGCTCTTTCTTAACTACTCGGCCACGGTGACCCCAAATCCGATTATGGTTTGATTGAAGCAACAGCCGTAAATCGTAGAATATTGTTTCATGGCCTTAGTTGTGAACGTAACTCCTCGAGACTTTAACAACAACAGTAATGTTTCAATTCAGTTGTTGGTTGCAAATTGTCCAGCCCGCCGAATTGAACGTTGAATTTTTTTAACTTTGAAAATATTTTCCCGAAATAATCGTTTCTTCCACCTGAAACACAATATTCTCAAATTAACCTCAGTTGACATCCCATCAAATAGATGCCAGAGAAAGTACTTTTAATTTGTTGTACTTTAAATTTTTTTACAAACTTTCTCATTTTTCATTCAACACTTCAACCGGCCTGAGTTTAACTGAAATTCAGTATTCAACTCAATTTTTAAGGCTATTGTAGTGAGCAGTATTGAAAATAGCAAACATATATTCAATCGTGACCCCATTTGGCGTTGAACAATTATTTTTTAAGTACAGTATTTGTGAAAGTTGAGTTCGTGACTACTGGTCGGCCAACACAGTTACCACCTACGTTGCTTGCGATACGACCCATCGATGGGTTGTGTTCAAGTTTTTCCAGCTTAGAAAAATTTTAACAATCATTTAAAATTAATGGTATTTAATGAACCCAGTTAATGTTCAGTAATTAAAAAATTGTTTATAATTTTAAACTTTAAATAAATTTGAGTTGAAAATTGAACTTCAGCTTAACCCATCGCAGTCAACGTGTTGAAGGAACTTCCCTCTGAGTACCCCCTTAGGGGGAGACAACCATTGTATCTACGGGAATTAGCGCTCCCAGGGGGACAATGTGTGAGGGCCTGAGCTGAGAGTTAGGAAGGCCTTCTTTTTGTTGATATTAATTTTTTTTCTATGTTAAGGACCACCTTTTTCGGTTCACTGCTGTCCTGTTTTTCATCACCAACTACTTTCTTCTTCAACTTTTATCTTGTTTCATGAACTTCTTCCCCAACTTACTATTTTCTATGCCCCTTCTGCATAGATTCCGCATTCCCTTATATCTATACTAAATGGTGTCTTCCTCCTTCCTCTCTTCGATACGCTCTTTTTTTGTAGCGGTTAGAGAGGCTTAAGCTAACCTATAATCTAATCTAATCTCTCCATGCACAGAGGCGGCCCACGTCGCAGTCAAAGTGTTGCCAATATAAGCTCGCCTGTAGCACAAATTTACCATCGCTGAGCCCCAGATGTTTGTAAGTTATTTCTAATTTAATTTGGCGTGACTCCGTCTCATAACACCTAATTAATTCCAGAAAAATTTCACTTCAAATCACCCTGAAATTGACTGCAAAGCTTGGCGGCATCGCAGTATTTGGACACGCTTTCGGCTCAGGAAAATCAGGTTTAGAAAAACTTTAATGTCTTGACTATGTTATCGCCTTCAATGAATGGACTATATTATTTATGCTCCCGTTACGTCCAAGCTCATAATAACAAGGTAATCCCTAAAAAAAACTTGTGATGATCAGGTGTTTAGAGAACAAATAGGCGAGTAGTATATCTAGACTCGCATTTCCCCCGGAAAGAATGTTTGCAGCAGATATGTAAGGAGAATCCCCTCAATGGGAAACAACTATTGTGTCTATTGGAATCAGCGCTCTCGGGAAGATATTGTGAGGTCCCGATCTAAACGTTTGGTAGGCCCTTCTTTTTGTTGACATATGATAGAACAGGTTTCTTCTTTTATTACGGACCATCTTTTTTTGATTCACTGCTGTCCTGCTCTTAAGCACTTCTTTCTTTCTTCTTCAAATTTTACATTCTTTCACAAATTTCTTTCACCAAGTTCTGTCACAAATTTCTTTCACAAAGTTGGTGTTAGCAAGGTTTAAAATAACTCACATAACACTTTGACTGCGAATTGAGCCATATTTGGTCACTGAGGGAGTTTTCATTGTGCTGCTGACCGACCAGTAGTCTCAGACTCAATTTAAAGAAATACTTAAAACAATGAAAACATGATCCAGTTAATGCTTGGTATTTTCAACATTGCTTGCTCCGATTAACTTTAACTTTGAGTCGAATATTAAACTTTAGTTCAACCCATCGCAGTCAACGTGTTGGTTTAATTAGTTGATATTAGAGACATGGAAATTGCGATGCTCGTGAATGTATGGCATATAAGGATCCTTACTTTAAGATATTTTATAACCCAATGACAATTTTATTGTATCATCAGTATGAAAATAAACGTTTTTTGTTTTTTCATGTAAATGTGGACTCCTGTCTCGTCCTCGCACACGCCCAGGACTAGCAATTTTATTTCAGCAACCTTGCGAGGCGAAAGCTCTTACGGGCTTGTGAACATTTTACCTGCTGATCATTAGTACAAGTGCACGGCGCACGAATTCACATCTTTCTCTTTCGTTATTTTGAGAGGTTGCTGAAGACGATTTTTCTTTTCAATTCTCAGTGATTATTGAGAGAAAGGTTCAAAAGTGTTGACAACTTTCCCATTCTAATTCTCATTGATTATTGAGAAGAAGGTTTAAACGTGCTGACAACTTTCCCTTGCTAATTCTCAGTTATTATTAACTACGAACAATGGGGTGAAAGTCAGACTCGACTTCCGTCTTCACTACACGGAGGCTCGGGCCCTGGAATGACAGATTATAGTATGCATTTCCCTAATTAGCAAACTTGACCATTTTTCGCCCGACCTCTCGAAACGGAAGCCATAAATTTAGTCGTTATTAGCCAACTTTGTCGTAACTTCGGCGTGGTCGCGCCGCCTCTGGCTCCTCAGGGTGTTGAACACGTTGACGTGTGTGTTGACGTATGTGTTGGCGTATGTTGACGTATGTGTTGAATGTTGACGTATGTTGACGTATGTGTACCACGAGGTAAAATGCTCATTTCCATACAGGCACAAATCTATATCATTTCAATTATTTCACTATCTTTTCCAAAATTGATTTTAGCGTACGAGATAAAATATTATCGTGCAATTATTCGTTACTTATTTTAGGAAGGATAAGAATGGATTTGAGCAGTACAGTCTGTTGTTCAATTCTGCTACTCACAGCCTCAGCGAACCAACCGTACAATCGTCGTCAACGTGTTGAACAATTTGACTGCGACTTGCGCCACCGGTGGTACACGGAGGTAATTTTCATAATGCCGTTGACCGACCTGTAGTCGCAAACTCAATTTTCATAAATACTTAATCAAAGCTATAAGAAAGCACGATCCAGTTCATGTTTGGTTTTTTGAAATAATTTACTACAATTGACTTTAAATTTGAGTTTGGTGTTGAACTTAATATTTAGTTGCCGCAGTCAACGTGCTGAGCAATTTGTGTCGTTGTGGCGGCACGGCGAGCAGCGTGGTCATTTCTGTCGACTAGGCTGTGCTGCGGCCTATTTCTCCAAGTTGGAATTCCAAAATTTCCCGTGAAAAAAGATCAAATTCGCGGGTTTTCCAGAAAAAAACAAAGCCCGTAGCGAACCCAAGTTGGCAGAAGAACTTACGCAGCCAGCCATACCGTCACAACGACGTAAATTGTTTTTAATTTTTTTTAGCGTACTTGAATGTTCATCGTTTCTATTGGAGTCTTGTTGTTCGACTGCGCATGCAAAATCCAGAAATACGATAAGTGTTTGCTCCGATATTCTGCAGCATCGCTAACGGAGATATCTTCAATTTAACCTTCTTTTATATTCATTCTTCATCTTTTCCTTTTTGAAAAATGCTCAGCTGAAATTCTATTCTAGCTTCTGTGCTAAGGCATTACGTTTAAAATGAATACTTTCGAGTATTTTAAGGGAATTTTCCTTGCAGACTCGTGAGGTGGGATCTTGCATTCAGTGTCGTTAGAGGACATTGTGCGGTGCTGCTGTAGCGTGAGGTCTACCGCACTATAGCGTGAGACCTACCTCTAGCTAGTACTATAGCGTGAGGTCTACCGCACTATAGCGTGAGACCTACCTCTAGCTAGTACTATAGCGTGAGGTCTACCACACTCCTCAATAAATAACTCCTCAGGAAGCCACTCAATAAATAACCCCTCAGGAAGCCCCTCAATAAATAACCCCTCAGGAAGCCCCTCAATAAATAACCCCTCAGGAAGCCCCTCAATA